>JAGFPH010002146.1:73936-83975 GCA_018207615.1 Philaenus spumarius
ACGGTTCTAAAGTTGACTTATTTTTATAATTTATAAGGTGCTAGTGAGCTTGATTTGGAAACAGACTTGTGCACCCCAAAAATTGAAATTTTTGGAGCCAGGTAAATTTTATTTTCTGAGGGAGACAGTGGGGCGTGGGGAGGACAAGATTTCATTTTCTGACGGAGGTATTGGGGAGTGGGGACTAAACGATCTTCATAACAGGGGTTTCCTCCGCCGGCGATATCAGTACTATTTTGTTACTGTAATTTTGTTTTGCTATACAGAGGTCAAGTTTTGTGACTATGATCTGTTTTGTAGGGCATTGTAGATATCAGATTTTTTTTATGGGTAGATAAAGGTCATTTCGTTTGGGGTTTTTAAAACGAATTTTCTTTGTTAAAGGTTTTTTGGTAATGATATCAGATATTTTTTTTGTTATGATACATATCTGTATCCTATTTTACCTGATTGTTTTATCATTATTAAGTTATTACCCACCACCACCCGGCTATAATTAAATTCCTATGTTCGCTGCTCGCGTTTGTGTGACAGTTCTTACCTGATCATGTTAACATTACAATACTTTTGTTTAATATCATAAATGATAAAGTGCTATGTTATTTAAGGTAAAATATAAAACACGCCTCCTTGCCAATATGACAGAACTGCCAACCTTCAAGCAAAATGATATGAGATCTAGATTAAATAATAATGTTTAACTACGGTATATTACTAGGAGTATATATAGCTTAAACATATTCAAAAAGAATACAAATATCAACATCAATAGGCTATAATTAAGTATCAAATAGGCTATATCACAAAAATCAAATTTGTATAGGGTATTTAAAGTTAATAAAATTACTAAAACATATCAAGTCAAGTTGGTAACACTTTTCATTTTCCTAAAACAATTCTTCCAATGATGCTAAGCCTAGTTCAACAAGTAGTGGCATTCTAAAAGTTCACCGTTATATGTTATTTAACTACTTCAACCTATTACAATAAATAACTTACTAGGCTACTGCACTTGGTTTCGTGCATTTGCTTATATATTTATGACATTCCAAACTATGACAACTGAACAAACAATTTTTATAAAGTAGGCCTATAGCCATATTTAGATTATGAACTTATTTTAAAAAATAACAGTTATTAGTAAAAATTTACTATACGACCCTATGCCAACAGATATGCAAGAATAGCCTGAATTTCTAACTTAAAATAGTTTTTAGTCACAGTACCTATGTTCACTTGTATTCAAAATTTAACAGCAGAATGTAAAACAATGTCGTTGTCTGCAAAAATATTAGCCGGAGGTCGTATAGTAAATTTACGCCCAGTCACATTCAAGGTTCAGTTTTTACACATAGACTATCCTACTGACAGTAGCATAATTATTATAATTTAAATCAAGTTGTACTGATATAATTTATACATGCCATCTAGTCTAGAACTACTAATTTCCCAATGTCAAAAGTTGGGTTAGACTAACTTTTGTGTAGCCTATACCTACTGCAAAAACCAAATAAAAAGCTGTTGTAAAATAATTATTTTAACAGATAGGCCTATTAGAACTTAATTTTTAGTTTTTACAATAGCAATGTTAAGTTCTCAAATGCAATGTTACGTTTAGTTATTGAAATCTTACACATTCTACTAGGGCCTAGGCTTAGTATTTTAGAAATGGTACGGTATGCTTTAAATTAGAGGTTATGAAACTTACAAAGTGAATTAAATATAAGTCTAGGCATAGTATATCATGATGAATTCTTAAGGACATTAATTTTAATATCATTTATTAATTTTTGTAAACATTTATGTCAGAAATAGCATAGTTCAAGAAAAATTCCAAATTGCAATGGGCTACTGTATTGGTTCTGAATTATAAAGGAAAATTTTCAAAGACAAATAAGTTAGGCCTACTACGCAAATATATACTATTTTAAATTATATTTACAAAATAATTGTAAAAAGTACTTACCACACAAGTGAAGGGCTGATTATAAACAAGTGATAACTGATGCATTAAGAACTTCCAAAATCATCAAAATCGACCCGGTAGTTTTTTCTATTTTGGAGGCAACAGGAAAATCATTTTTTGACAAATTATTCAAAAACTGAGTTCGTCTATCTCAGTCGTTTTGCAACCTAGAAATTTCGTTAATAGCTCATTTTAAAGAGCTTCAAAATTCATGAAGAAAGTTATTCTTGTACTTTTTTGATTATCCTTATAGTTTCTGTGTAAAATGCATCGGCGGCATGATTTTCCTGTTACCTCCAAAATAGCAAATTGCATATACTTGTGTCACGCCTACAGCTCGTTATAGACAATCAAATTTTCTGATTTTTTTTTATAAATAGGTAAAGCACCATAGATGTGCCTTTAATATTTCCCAAATCGATTCCTAATAAGGGTTACTTGTACTTGATGTATTTTTGACACTGATTTTTCTAAATTTTCAAATCTTGTGTGTCCCACAGAGCCCGTTGAAGTTATTCAATTTTTCTGAAATTTTGCATGGAGCTCACTTGAGTACCAAGGATTTGCCTTTTGCACTTTTTAGCTAATTTTTCAAAATTTTGGGGCCCCGAATGGGGGGGTGCAGGGTCTAATTTCAAAATTTTCAAAATTTGGCGACGACTTGCACTAGGAAACACTATAACGAACTAGTATTTCAAATTTCATCAAAATCGACCGGGTAGTTTTTTCTATTTTGGAGGCAACAGGAAAATCATTTTTTGTCAAATTATTCAAAAACTGAGTTCGTCTATCTCAGTCGTTTTGCAACTTAGAAATTTCGTTAATAGCTCATTTTAAAGAGCTTCAAAATTCATGAAGAAAGTTATTCTTGTACTTTTTTGATTATCCTTATAGTTTCTGTGTAAAATGCATCGGCGGCATGCGCAACATCAAAGGGAAGTTGTGCAGAGAAATATATGCAGTGCCGTTGGTCTCTCGGTTTGGGGCTTTTCGCAGACCTACCGGTCTGCATGATGTGTATATAAGTACTAATTACATGTGCCCGTATTCTAACGGCCGTATTAAGTATGATTGGGTCCAAATTTAGAACACACGTTGGTTGTCTAAGTCGCTTGGACGAGATT
The DNA here is from genome assembly GCA_018207615.1 of Philaenus spumarius. NCBI lineage: Eukaryota > Metazoa > Arthropoda > Insecta > Hemiptera > Aphrophoridae > Philaenus > Philaenus spumarius. The sequence continues at coordinate 77,027 of JAGFPH010002146.1, forward strand.
TTTCGTACTAGGATGACACTTTTTTAGGGTTTCCTCAAAAAAATAAATGTAGGATATTATTATGCACATTTTGTTTTTTTACACGACCTTATTGTTAGCTTGGTTACCCCAAAATCGATCAAAACGTAAAATACCATAAAAGTACCAGTTCAAGTCTTCGGGGGTGGATTTTACCGTGGGAGCGTCTTCTGATCCGAGGCGGACGACCGAGTTTGTACGCTGCTAGCTAAGCGAAGCAGTCTATAACCCGAGGCCGCAAGGTTGTTTTCCGTTGCGAGTGGAACGTAGGAGTGCGTGAGTCGAAGTTGTAGGCTTAGGAGCAAACAAACTCTACTAATATATTTCGTACACACAGGTAGCTATTCAATTCCTTCGTGAGTATATCAATTTCGAAAATAGTTTTTGAAACCCTAAAACATAAAACGTAATTTTGTAAATTCGCTGAACTCAAGTCAGCGGTTCAGCTATTTGGTCAAATTATTATAATTTTTTTGCCTGACAGTGTTATGGCCAAAAGCAAATATAACGGAGAGTGTATTCTTCGCTAGTTAAATCTCAATCTTTAATATTATAATTTTTGTAAATTAAATGAGAAAAAAATAAACTAGCCTTTACTGTTGATTTTTATATATAAAAAAATATAATTTTACATTTGAATTTTAATCCTTTGGTTTTTTCGACTAATAAACCACTCATATGAATATCTTCATTAATCGCGTAAATCCACTTTTGTCAGATTTATTACCCTTTCTCAGTTATCCTTGACTCAATGATAAAAAACGATACACCGTTGGATTTGATTTTATTTGTCAACTTTTTTTGTATTTTAAGATTTGTTTGTAACATTTTTACATGTTAATTTTTGAAAAGTTTGAACCAAAGCCATATGTAAACGGATGGCTTAAGCACAATTTCAATTTTGCAACTTTATGTAAACCAGAACTGTGTGATAAACTTCCATTCTAAATTTCATGAATTCATCTTAAACCGTTTATGAGGTAATATTTTTCAAAAACACACACAGTCAGATTAACTTAGATTACACCTTTCTAAGCAAGGTAGGACACAGGTTAAATTGTATTATTTTTGCTAGTTTTGGCGATCAGAATAACACAGTAAATTTTACTAGACACCCTGTAATAGTTTTTACTAGAAGAGAAACAAAATAAAGTTTGGTTAAGTTTACCTAAACAATGAAGTATGCATTAAACAAAATGTTTCACTGTTCTAAGAATGAAAGATGGTTGAAATAACTTTCCACAATGTCAGCACTGTATACCTTTCAATATTTCAGAATTGAAACGTATAAATTATTAGGGTAATTCAAGTGAAAGAAAATTTGTCTTTAATGAAACTAACAAACTACTTGAGTAAAAATCACATTCGATAGAAGTAGGTTTTAGAAATCTGAATGTTTTTTTTGGGGGGGGCTACACGTGTAGGCATTCCTTTAGGTTAGAAATAAGACATGTTTTCAATAACGGTCATAGTATTAAAACTTCACTATGCAAATTGAACCTTAGATGTGTGTCATTTAGAGCGCGTAGATTCAGGGCAGTTTGCACAAATTGTAAGTCTCCACAAAATAGTTCCAAATAACTTCAAGACTAAAAGTCACGAAACAGCTAAGTTAATCATTAAGCTTGCTTTAATACATTCTTAAGTCTCTTCAACGATACTTAATACTTTACAATATTTTGGGTTGATAATTCCTTTTTATTTAATTAAATTACAAGTGAAAAAACATAGACCAAGACCGGGAGTTGAACCCGGGACCTTCAGGTTTCCGTCCTGACGCTCTAACCATCTGAGCTACCCTTATACCTACCGATATTGGTCGATGTTATCTCACTTGTACGGTTTTTATTTATTTATTTTTTTTTAAATAGCTAACATATAACTTTTTACTTTTTAATATTTTTTATTTATTCATTCTTTGAATACATAAATAAGAGCTTAAATAAACACAGAACCATAATACAGAAATAACACTAATAATTAAAGATATAAACTTAGCTAGGCAAAATAAGAAATATAAACTAATCACATCTTGCTAAACAAAAAGTGTTTAGGCTTACTTAGGAATATAAGTAAACAAACCAGAAAAAATACTAATCATTTAAAATAAAACTTAATTTAGATACAATAAAAAGAAAATTAAAAAATACTTCTCAGTAAAAAAACAAAATTTACATTTCAAAGAATGAAAATAATGCACCTCCAAGGGCTTTTGCTCGTTTTGAGGTTGCATAACACAGACAAAAATAATATAACAGAGATTCTTTTTTTGGCAGCAGTTAAATCACTTGTTAATAAGTATTGCTAAATAATCAAACAAATTCAGTAAAATTCTAAATAAGCATCCAAACTATAAATTACAATTTATATCTAAATTTATATCTAAACAATATACATACATACACTCATATATAACTTCATATACAAACACATACACACCCTTACCACATACACATGCATACAAACACACACACACAGACATATTATATCCGTAAAAAATGCTTATACATAACTACTTTTTTCAAGTTTTAATTTACCAACATGTTTCACCGTAAAAATCTTCCGTTACAAGACAATTTTCATCAAGTTCTCAACATTATCCATGCTTCAAGAGTTTGCTAAATTTGTTAAATTTTGTACATGTCTTAGTATTTTCCGGAAGTTGGTTATAAATTCTTGGAGCGATGTTAGTACAAAACTTGAAATATATGGACAATTTTGCCCTGGGTATGAATCCTTTATTGCCACGTCTAAGCAAATAAACAGAAGTTCTGCTTTTCACATCTGAAAAATGACCACTCCTTCTATAAAATACTTTCATAACTTTAAATATGTATAAACATCTAAGAGGCAGTACAGTTAGGTGTCTGAATAATGGTAAAGACGAAACCCTCTCCTTTTTATGCATAATCAGTCTCACAAACTTTTTGTGCTACAATTAGAGGAGTAAGTCTGGTGACGTAAGTACTGTCAGGTTTTTCTTTGTAAGTTAATTCCTTAATTTATTATCGTTACTTTAAGCAGAATGTTTAGACAGTTATGTAGGACTAACTTCACTAATGAATTTAATTATTTTGGGGGCTTCCACCAGACTCGTTAAAGAGTCAAGATGTGCTTGGCATGTGGGCTGACTCCAAATGAAACTGGATAGAAATAAGTACAAAGTTTAGATCAAAATATGTTCCTATATTATGAACCAATGTTTCTACAGTTATTGACACTACAATTTACTTTGATATAATAAATATAACATGAAATTTGAGTTGGCCAACTCTCAAAAGAAACAAATTCCATAAGACAAATAAACATGAAACTTCCTTAAGACTAACAACAAATGTAATACCTATTTTTAAAATCCTAATATCTACTATTTAAAATTGTTATCAATTATATTGGTTTGACATTATATTCTTTCATATACATATGAGGCTTCGACAAAAATGCAATATGTTATTTTACTATTTATCTATTTAAAATTATATAACAAGTGTCTCACTTGTATTCCAACTCTTTATATATTCCAAAATGAGATTAATTAATTTCTAACTCAGTATATGATTTCGGTTGTTCTGATTTTCTGACCTATTGAGATCTGACTTACATTAATAAAAGTTTAAGATTACTTACATTACTCTCCACCCTTTCGTACACTTTCACTACACAATTTATTTAGATTTTTCACTCAACACTTCCTTTTATATTAAATTTGAATTTTCACATGACACTACACTGGATTAGATATTTATATTTTATTTGTTAACTACCTCGGGATTGAACTTCAAAAAGACTTCTTATACTAGAGCTTGATTGATTATTTTATGTGTTCCTCCTTTGAAGATTAATTTTGAACAGACCCTAGTTCACTCACCCAGATTTCCCACTTCCTTTTTTGTACTTCCATGCCTCTCTTTTATTGGTTCATTTGAATTTGTTAATTTCTGAAAGTCAATTTTGTTGCTCTGATTGGTTATTAAGTATTGCCGAATTAATTTACCGAATGTGCATAATTTCACACGTAGACCACTTGTACAATGCCTAATATGCTGTTTGTAAAGTTCAATGCCTTTGCTGCTGTTAGGTGAAATTCAATGCCTTGCACGTGTTGTCATATATCCTGTTTCTCTAATCAACTTGGTCTTTTGAATTAATTTTATATTTTTATGTTTTAAAATTTTTGTTTTAATAATTTTGGAATATTGGTGTTCACCAATATCTCCGTTACAGTACCTTCCCAGCAACAAATTCCATAATCTAATCTACTATGTACCATAGAATAATATATTTTACGCAAAATAGGCTCTGGAACAATATCTTTCAAATAAAACAATACTAGCAAAATATTATTTAGGTTGGATTTGATTGTGTTTATATGCATTTTCCAAGTCAAACCTTCATCCAAAATTAAGTATTTACAGGAACCGACTTGCTCTATTACAATACACGAGCTAAAGTTAAATAAATTAGCTTTAAGATGATCTGTAAAATTACAAAACAAATAACTATTTATCGCAGGATTGTCAAAATACAGAAGAACTTGATTTAATAAAACAACAATAATATTATTGTTCTAAAGATAACAAAACCAAAACCTTCATGTTGCTTTCACGTATTTAATTTAATTCCAGCAAATTAATTATAATCTAAGTTTTACCGATCTCAAGCATCCGCGGGGAGAATCCGTAATTACAGTAGAACTCCAATTATCCGGACTCTAATTATCCGGATCGCCAACTATCCGGATCAGATTTGAATAAGAACATAGTCAAACGGATGCGCTACTTGGCGGCGCGGAATCGAATTAAGGTAGCAAAACAGCTGACTCTGCCTGGTATGTTAAAAAAATAATGTTTTTACAGTGCTTTAGTATTGTTTGTAAATATTACGTAATGTAAACATTGTCATTGATATTGTTTTTTCATAATAAATACCGTAAATGTTCTCTATTGTGTTTTGTTTACGTTTTTCTCCTAAAACGGCCTTCTTTCGAGAAAAATCCAATCATCCGGATTTTTGATTATCCGGATCGGGTCCGGTCCCAATTAATCCGGATAGTTGGAGTTCTACTGTACTTCTAAGTATTTTCAACGTTTACACAAAAGTATCAGTATTTGATCACTCTGACTTACATATAAACACGGTCAAAAACGTGTACAGCCTATCTTTACGTGTTTCTTCAATTTTATTATTGTAAAGGTTTTTGATCAATTGCATGGAAATTAGAAACAATTAATTGTTTTTGTACAAGATTTTAGATATTGATTTATTGCACACATACGGCATAGAGTTAATTAATACATAAGTTAATACTCAATATAATTTCCATTAAAACCAAGTATTTTTAAAACTGCAAAGATATATACCAATTGAATTATTTTGTTAAATTTTTCCGCGGTAAATCTACTGTTAAGTTTAACTAAAGAGCTAGCTGTATAACTCTCCGAGTAAACGAGTTCCGAAGTATATTATTTCCAGTACATTACTTAAATGAAAAGTACTCTCACTGGCTTTTAAACCTCGTTAGGCCTTTAACGACGTTTTTAGAATTATATAACTGTGGCTATTAAACATGATCTATTTAGATTAAACTGTCCATTCCATTTCAAACACATGTGTTAGTGAGTGCGTAAAGAAAGGCGTTACTGTGAATAATTACAAATTTTAGAGATTCGACTTAGTCAAATAGTTGAAACTGTGTTTACCATCAAAATTAATTCTTGTTTAACAGAAAATCGTACTCCTTAGATGTGTCCTAAAAAGTAAACGATCTTCTATACATATAGTAAACTAGCTGACCCGTACGGCGCGGCGTTGCCCGTGGTGGTTGGTATTTTCAGTCTGTTTAATGTAATTGTATTCTTTTTAACCCTGCAACTGTCAGACTACTCAATTTATGTGGTTGTGGGGGCGTGGCACGTGAAAATGATCAATTTTGACAACTCTACTTGTAATGAATATTTCACCCACTAAAAATTATCCAATCGCAATAAATCAAAAACCGTTGGAAAGGTAATGATCTAAACTTTAATTTTTGTATTTACAAGTTTTTTCTAAAACATATATTTACATACGTAATCATCGTTGCAGTTTATTAGTTCTTTGATTTATTCTCTACACTTTGTTATAATAATATTTCATTTTTGGGTAAAGCAAATATTCCTAAATTACGTTTGAAGCTAGGCTTAGTTTTGTTAGCAGTCGTGTAGATGGAACATAAAAAGTGGTGTTTTCAAAATAAGAAATTTGAAATTGATAAATGTTTTTATACAGTTCTATTTAGAACTAAATTATGGAACTTTTTTACGCTTACGAAAAAATTACAAAAAATGTTTACTACTTGTTATGTAGGCCTAAAATTGAACATTTTCCTTTCGTTACTGAACATTTTTTGTTTCTTGAGCTAATAACTTTTACAATTTTACATCAATAATTTTTTTAATTAAATATATGAATTCTTTGAACCTTTCTCTACAAAAAAGGTACAGAACACTTTTGGATTGGTATACAATTACTATATTTGGCGATTTTTTTTAAATATGCTTGCTCACGCACCAAAATGACTTGAGGTTGCAAAACATTAACATGGACAGTTGTAGGGTTAAGTGTTCAGTCAGTGAGTGGTATTTGACTTTTATATATATAGATCTTAAATAATAAAAGCACTATTGTCATAATAATAAAAGATCTGAAATTATGATTTTAGTAACTTTGATCCCTCCAAACCACTCCAAAAATTTCGAAATTTTTCATACCCTTTCTTAGAGAGCACCTATGTCCCTAGAGGAAGCTACATACCAAATTTCATTTCAATCCGTTCGGTAGTTTTTGAGAAATCGTGATGAGTGAGTCAGTGAGTGAGTGAGTCAGTGAATGAGTGAGTGGTATTTCGCTTATATATATATATATATATAGAGAGAGAGAGAGAGAGAGAGAG
>JAGFPH010002146.1:84075-97153 GCA_018207615.1 Philaenus spumarius
AGAGAGAGAGAGAGAGAGAGAGAGAGAGAGAGAGAGAGAGATTAATTAAATAATAAATAAGAATTCTTTAACTAAATGTATACACCTGAAGTGAAACTTGTTTATCCCGGTGGGGCAATTTGGACTGGATCAGACGACAAGTTAAAAGTTTCCACTTCTCCCACTGAAAGGAAAGAGTAGGAGAACCGTTTGACATGCATGAGAAGTGCGAGAATAAAGATAGAAACAATAATTTCTACACTCTCCATCTCATATTTCAAAGCCACTCTACGCGCATGCGCTTCGTATACTGTGTTAATACGTACCATAGGGAACCAGTAGACGCTTGAGTACTATACTCTACATTAACTGAACACGTTTTAGTATTTATTTAATTTTTGTTGAAGTATTCAAGCTAATGAAGGAATCAGCTGTGATATGTTTGAACCGTTGTTTGTTGTTTTCAATTAATTTTGTTTACTTCGTTCCTCAAAAGAAACTTCTTAGACCTACAAACTAAGTGAGTCTATTATATTATTGATTTTCAACATGGCAAATGAATAGAGACTATAATTTAATTTTTTACTCAAAATCGTGAAATGCATTTTGTAAAACAAATCAGAAGATCATACATTTTAATGATACGCCTGCTTAATCAATGATTTTACCCCAAATATTTTTAATTCAGGCATTTAAGCAATACCATATTGTTGTTAATTTAAAATTCAATCAATTTCTCATCGTCAGTAGGCCTATATTTATAAATTAATAGAAGTTCAAAACTTAAATAAAGTAGCAATAATTCAGACCAAGAGTCTAAGATAGTCGTAGTTTGCAATACATTTTTAAGTTTATAGGCCTAATTTGTTTCTTAACTGTCAGGAATTAAGCAAACAAACTTTATTGTAAAAATGCATTCATTTAAAATGATTTCTATTCTCAAAGCAGATCATATAATATATCAAATACAAAGAGTGCAACGCCTCAAATCAATTAATTCTAGAAATTATAAAGTTCACTTCTAACGCGCGAGAGTCCCAAGCACATTTATGTTTTTAAGTTTGTAATTTGCAGGTAATTGGTTCTACTAAACACTTATTCAAACTAAATGTCAGATATTCATGTGGACGGCGCCTTATTGTTATTCCGTAGGAAATGTAAAGGATTAGCCTGGATGGCGACAAGGATAAGGACATTGTTAGGACCACTCCCAAGAAACATTTGCCTGGAAGGAGCTTAGGCTAATACATAAACACTGCTTCGCCTTTGAATACAAATACTCTTCCGACGCAAAGGAGTTAGCTGATTTTACACAAACCTTGTCTAGTACTTTGTAAAATTTAAACTACTTTTATTCAATAAGTATATATTGTAACAATTGTAAACGTTGTATGGTTATGTGACTGTCATCGTGTAGGCTGTACATTTAAAGTCATAAGAAAGGAAAATATTGTTTTACACAAACTGAAAAATTACCTTCAATTGACAACTAAGATATAAATCTAATCCTCTTTCATATTACTTTTATTTAAACAAATATAATAAACAAGCTATCCACGAATTTGTCAACACGCAATTGTCCGAAAATATCTTAAAGCAAAACTATCAAACGTTTTTGCATTTTGACCCTTCAAATCGCGTAGGTGGAAAAAATCAAATATGAAAGTTGTAGACAATTAAATTTTCAATCGCCAAGGCTGTCTCAGATTTTTTCTAAAACCTACCGTTGAAAAGCTGCAGCTGTTTTTATGTTATAACTCATAAACTATGCAACCTACAGAATCGGCTCTGTACTAATTTGAAAGAACTCAACGTGCTGAATCCAAGGAGTATATAAAATTGAATATAGGTGCTAAAGCTATAAGCAGACACCCCAAAACAGGGCGAAATAGTCGTCTTTTGTCAATAATTACATCACAACTTCTGAACGAATTTACTTTTTGAATGTGGATTTCTCCTCAACCTTCCCGAAGAAATGCTGCGTCTAATGGCTCAAACCCCAACTTTATAAATTCAGCAGTTCTCAGTTGATGATGTCACAAACAGGCAAGACAGACAAGATTTAGACTCATGTTAGCTTCTTCGTAAAATGATAATTTAAATTAACGAACTAATGTAATCAATATAGATAAGAGAACCCATTCATACATGATTGAGTTTCTTTAATATTGTTTCGTTAGAACTCTGGGAATACTTATTCGAAATTTGTCACTACTAAGATATATAAAGCGTCAAAATAATATATTAACAATTTTCAATACGAAGGGGACACCTTTTTTGTAGCATATTTTGTATGTATGCCTATTACATAATACTTTTTATGTATTTTTTTACTCAAATAAAAGAGGATTTACAAATTTATTTTATTTATGGTTTTTACAGAATTTATATGTTCAACTGTAAACATCTGTTTTCATTTTATAAATAAATACTAAAATAATTAGTGCAGAATTTTTTTTCTTCCACGTATATTCAGGAAATTCGAGCCTTTATCGTATTTGACTTTAAGTGCTAAATGTGTAATTAAACATTAACTACATCACTACAGTACTAATTTAAAACGCAATATCATAAAGCTAATTACAGCCAGGGGAGTTTTTAATGACATTTGATACAACTTATCTCCACCATGCGAATAACCTTTTTATCTTCTTGTTAGTTTTACAGTAACTACAAAATTTAACTTTTAGCATAACTTTACCTCTATTATTTTCATACTTGTTAGTTTTTTGTAGATTCAGAAAATGTGGTAAACTTAAAACATGAAGGCATAGTCAAGAAACTTCAGTTTTACGTATACCAGTACCGATTTAAAAAAACAAATATTTATATTTGAATATATAATATATTTATATTAATAATATATCCTTAATAACATATGCATATATTATTCTCTTTCTCTTTTACTGAAAGATAAAGAGAATAATTTCTAATTGAACTACTTACGTCTGTTCTCCGTTTATAACGTGTTTTTCTTTACACTACGGCCGTTTCGGCTTTTTATTCAGCCATGTTCACGTGTTGGTATCTGTAGCGTTATTGTACTTCGTCATTTAAAAAAAAAACACACACTTAAAATCACAATTAATTTACATATACTGACATTTAACATTAAAAAAAAACACATTTAAAAAACATTTAGAATTTTTTTTATAAATTAAAAGACCATTCACAACACTGTTTTTTTTTTTTTTTTTTTTTTTATATAAGTTCACTTAATTAATCGCATGCGACTATTCACGGATGCGGCTGATGTTGAACTAATGTAACTGTCTATCATTTGGTGATTCTAATCTTGTTAGGAGATCAAATAACTGGTTTGATTGAAAGTTTTGTTTATCGTTTAAAATTTCCATCGGTGTATTAATCCCGTGAGTGTATATTTCATATTGTTCCTGTACATCCATATGAAACGGCCGTAGTGTAAAGAAAAACACTTTATAAACGGAGAACAGACGTAAGTAGTTCAATTAGATTAATTTAAAGTTCTCCAGTATGGCGAAGAATAGTAAAAAGAATAATTTCTACTCTTTCCATCACGTAAGTCACAGACAATCTACGCTCATGCGCGGCGTGTACAGTATTAATACGTAACATAGGGAACCAGATGCGTATTATACTGTACATTAACTGAATACGTTTTAATATTTATTACATTTTTGTTGAAGTATTAAAGCTAATGGACTAAATCAGTTGTTATATGTTTGAATCGTTTAGTACTTTTTGTTTAATTCTTATTTCTTCAAAATAAACTATAATTATTAGGCCTACTACAAACTAGATCTAACTGATTCCATGCCGCAAGTTATTTTCAACTTGGTAAATGAACATAGCCTATAATTTCACATTTGACTCAAAGACCTGAAAATATTTTGGAAATCAAAACAAAAGATCATAGGCCTACTTAAATCGATGGTTTAAATGGCAAATATTTTAATTTCAATCATTTATGAAAAACTAAACTATTGATTATTTCACAATTCACTCAATTTTTCATCGTCAGTAAGCCTATATGAATTAATTAATAGAAAGTCAAACTTTTATGATAAAATATCGATAATTCAGTCCAAGTATCCTAGATAGTTTAAAATTTATTTTTATGTTTGTATGCCTAATTTGTTTCGTAGCTGACTATATTCAAGGTAACAGAAATGTTTTTAAACAAACAGACATTTTAAACGATTTCTAATCTCAAAGCCGATCATATAATATATCAAATGCAAGGCGAGCATGAACAAAATCATTTTTTTCTAGTACCTAAGAAGTTTCACTTCTAACGCGTGAGTGTCTCGCGTACTTTTTTTTAAATACAAAAAGTACAAAAAGTTCCAAATAAGTGAATGAGTTTATCCAAAAATAGCCTGTTGTATTTTATGAATGTATATATATATATATATTATATGAGTATGCTATTCATTACGACAAGATATTGAAGCTTTCCTCACACCTGGTGACTGAAAATAAATTGAGAACGTCAGGAGAAGACAGATAGCTTCACTTGGTTCTCCAGTTAATTATGAAAAGATAAAGGAATCTCGCTACACCAGCATTACTTAAACACCTGAACACTTTCTCAAATCTAATAATGGGTAGAGAGAGAGATTAACAATTAAGAAATTGATAGCTTACCAGATTAATGTTGTTTCGAAGTCTTTAAGAAATTCAAACTACATAAAAACACCTTGCTCGTAATTTTAAACCAACAGTATCCTGTTAGGGGTTTAGGGTGTGTTTGATCTAAATAAATAAGTTACCAAAAGCAACTACGTAAACTATTTTGTAAGTACAAACAACCAGACGAGTTTACATGGTTTAGATAAATTAAGTTACGTTTTTCATTTATTGATCATTTTATTGTACATCTCATTAGTAAATAGTTAGTTTAAGGTTTCTACTTACTGATTATTTCTCTTTAATATTTTAATGATTAATAAAATTTGTGTACCAGTTTATTGGGAAGCCTTGTAGCTCAAGCAGTTAGCTTATAACTAATCTAATCAAAGTTAATGTCAAAGATTTGAATGAGGGATGTTTGTCTAATTGTAAAAAGTTAATTTAACAGATTAACTGCCACGAGTAGCAATATGGTACTCACTTGGTTACAGCGTAGGGCAATATCGTACTCAGGTCGTCAAAGTTGTTACATACAAAATATATTTATAAGGTAACTTTTTATACTATTTAACAAATGAAACTTAAATTTATCTGTATAAAAACGTATAACTTAACTATTTTTTACTATAGCATGGAAATGTTTTAATTTTTAGATGTTAAAGTTGGCAGCTTTTTCATTCATATTTGAAGCAAGCAGTCTTAGTGTTGGCGATAAAAAAAAACAAGAAAACAACTATTTGGATCAAAAGCTTAACACTTTCACAAAATCATCAGTATTTACTTTATACAATGGTTTAATCGTTAAATATATATCAAAGCAGTATGCAATAATGTGAAATAGACTACTCATATATGTTAAATACACGTCAAAACCTGATTTGTAATTTGTATGTTCGTTCGGTAGTTTTGAGTAACAAACTGGCGGAAACGGTTTTTTTAGCGTTTGTAGCTAGTTTTTGGTGCATAGCTAATAATTTACGCGGGCCTTAAAGACCGATTTGGGCGACACTCACTGTGCTTTTCTGGATCATGGAACTCAGATCGTTTTGTTTTAATTGCGTTTAATAGTAAGGCACAATATTTACCCGATATTTACAAGTAAAATGGCAATTTATTGAAGTACCTGCTGCTACCTGCGATTTCATTCCCAGTTTCTTTGCTTCTTTGTGATTTATAAACTCAAACCCTATTCGACCGATTTCCTAATCATTTCACATTTTATCTATATTAATGACAATAGTGTTTAGTGATTACAATCTAAGGGGTTGAAATCTGTGTTTTACCCCTATACAGTAAATATAAATGGAACTAACTTCCTACACATTATAAAGCTAAAAATTTTCACATATTCGCTATTTGAATTAAAAACTATTTGCAATTACTGTAGTGGTATTAAAAACTATTTGGTATTAAACAGTGGTATTAAAAACTATTTGCAATTAGTGGTATTACAAACTATTTGGTATTAAACAGTGGTATTAAAAACTATTTGCAATTAGTGGTATTAAAAACTATTTGCAATTAGTGGTATTAAAAACTATTTGGTATTAAACAGTGGTATTAAAAACTATTTGCAATTCGATTATTTAAGTCAAAGGGATGACATGGGATAACTACCGTTAAAATTAAATAATAATTTATATAATATATTGAGTAATAAATTTTATTACCTTTATGGTTCCGTCATGTGACTATGCGTTGCCTTGTTACAAAGACGCGTTTCGGAGCCGAAACTCCATCATCAGTATATCACTCCGTAGAGGTCGTCAAAACATTAAACTTTAACAAAAAAACATAAAACACGTGTGAAAGTTGGTTAAATCAAAGTTAATGTGTATATATTTATTTTTGTGTGTAGTGTTTTATGTTTTTTGTTAAATTTTAATTTTTTGACGACCTCTACGGAGTGATATACTGATGATGGAGTTTCGGCTCCGAAACGAGTCTTTGTAACAAGGCAACGCATAATCACATGACGGAACCATAAAGGTAATAAAATTTATTACTCAATATATTATATAATTGTGACTTGGACACCAACAATGAACATTAAAATAATTTATACACTCACTCTTTCTATGTGCTTAAAAAACCAAGGTTGTTAGAGTGTTTTCTAACAACCTTGCTTAAAAACTACTACCAGTAGACTAATTTCAATAAAAATTTCACAATTTTACGCATATTAGTACCAGGGTTTTTTAGAAAATATGGTCACTACAATCAAATAAAATAGGAGTGATAAGGACCTGAAGATGGAGTTTCAGCTCCGGAACATGTCTTAAATGTTACAACAAGAATTCACGTGACGGACCTTATTAACGTAATATTTTTATTAATTATAATAGCGACTTGGTACCACAAACGTGTGATTAAAAAAACAATTTTTTTTAAATTTAAAAAAATTAAATGGGGTAGCTACCCCTATACAATAAATACAAATTGCACTAACTTCCTTCAAGCTATAAAGCTAAAATTATGTATTATAATCCTTAAGTGATACAAACCCAATTTCCAATTGGATTACTTAAGTCAAAGATTACTTATTTAGAAATGGTATGAATATCCATTTAAAATAAATTGCATTGACATTAATTACCATTTGTTTAGTACGCGCTCTACCTCCTGCCCTGATCATAACAATCTTATTTTAACAACAAGGCACGCTAAAATTAATTTTTCAATGGCTCACTAAATTGTTTCCGTTAATTAATTCTAAATATATATGTTATCTAATTCTAATTTTTATTGGTTGTTAATAAAAAGTCAAATGTGCCCAGTATGTCAGCAGGACGGAATATAAGGATGGATAAATTTGGCCCCGTTGTAAGCAGTTCAGTGAATAAATCAAAATCTGTCGTTATCTTCATAAAATATACTCTTGTTCTTCAACAAGGTTGCAGTTGTTGAAAAAACGTTTACTTACATTTAATATACTAGCAAAATATTGAACGTATTCAATCGTTAAAATAACCGACAAAAGCACAATGTCACTGCCAATAAAGATTAAATAGAAAAACAATTGGAATGACTTTCTTTGTTTTAAAATTAAAACTGTTCAACGCACAGATTTTGTGTAAACCTAATTTAATCCTTTCCTTCCAGCAAAAATTCCAAGCCTTTTTGAGAGTCTAATTATGATGGTGTGTACACTGCAATGTTCTTGAAATTTAATATCGAACTTAAGTAATGTTTTTCAAAGAAATAATACAAGAAGATCTACGCAACTGTACAATATGCGTAGATTAGATTAGGATAAGTACTCATATTGTATTATTTACATGACAATAAATAAAGCATAATATTCTCTTTTACAAAGAACCAGCAAGATTATATCAGTACCTTCATCGTATAATGTACAATGTATATGAATCGCATGTTCTACCTTTGCATATAAATGGAACGAATCGTATACAGAAGATAAAATGTAGATCCATCTCAGATTTATTGACCAATATTTCTTTCACGTTTCCATAGGTAAAATATAGCTATGCTTATTCTGTTGGAGTGGTATTGCTTTAAACCAAGACATATTAAACTTTTACACCGAGGAAAAGTTTGTATGTTATTTACTTGTATTCGAAGTGAATAAAATAGAAAATATATCCAACTAATATGAAGGCTTAGCTTTATACCAGCAACACAATTACATTTTTAACTTTGAAAATAAAAAATTTGTGTTTGTGTTACTTTTATTATTATTTAGCAGTAACAATAATGAATAACATTGAAAAGTATTACAGATACGTTTTCCAAAATATCCACAAAATATTTTAATTAGGGATCTTTGAATATAAACACTATCACGAAAACTATCTCCAAATGTGTAGGTCTACATTTGAATACGGAGAAAAGGGATGTCAGAAAAAATATAACTTTTGTTTTCTTATTGAATTTATAGATTGACTTGAGAAGTATTTAATACTAAATCTGTACTGGTTAAAAACGTGGCATGTACGGAGATATAAATAAAAACAAGAAAACCCTCACAGGTTAAAAACGAGGAATTTTAGAGTGATATTGGATAAGAAGGAGTGATGTCAACCAGACATAATGTTTCGTATTTAATTTGATGATTACAACTGCAGAAAAGCAGTTTGTTGTGACAACTTATGCTTAAGTTATTCGTTTCGTATTTTCTGTATTTAAATGTATAGCCTACTGTGTGTAAAAAAAGTCCGCCCCCCTTTAATTTTTTTTCTCATTAAAACAAACAAATATCTTTTGGGGAACGATACTAATGTTACCGTCTGTTATAAACAAAGTTTTGGAAGAAACGTACCGGGCCTAACAGACGGCACATACGGAAATTTTCTAAATACAAAGTAATTTGGACTTACCTCCAGAGGATGTACAGCTTTGTGACATTATGGTTTATCATTTACAAATGAAGAAATCAAGTCAAGTTTCTCTTGAAAGATTTTGATTTTATTAAATAAAATCTTATTTTAAATAAAACGATTTACATGCCCTTAATTACAAGTTTTTTAAAATTTATACGCCCTTAATGAATGAAAGATATGGTTTATAAGAAAAACCCGCCCAAATATATATATAAAACAAGAAAAACCCACCCTTTTATTTATTAGAATTTAACACAATAGAAAGAAAATTTGTTAACATAACATATACATATTAACATAGCCTCTTGGGCAGAATTAGATACAGACTTGAATAAATAGTGATTACAAATGCTTATGCTATGTTATTTTTATATGTATAGAGTTGGCCAAATTACAAATAGATCTTAAACATAATAATGATTTGAAGTTACTAAAGTTAAAATAATAAAAACATAAATAAATTTGGAATAAATGAGTTTTAGGGTGACGTCACAAAAAAATTAAGTTGGATTTAAGCCCTGTGGGCTTATAAGTCCAACTTTTGCCTAGGCACTCCTCCCAATAAAATAGTAAAACAAAAATTATATGAAATTTACAGCCTTTTTTTTATAAGTGTTTTTAAATAAAGTTTATCTGCCTAAATTCTTTCTGCAGTAAAGCATAGGTATATAATTAAAACCTTTTTAGGTAACACATCACAAGCCTATAACATGACAAACGATACGAGTATTTCGATCACTGTAGTTCTTAGAGTTCAGAAGTAGTTGAACTGTGTTTTTTATTAAAACATACACTGGAGTCCAAATTAAGCTTTCTTCATTGTTAGTTGTTTTTGTCTTTTTGAAATTCAGTAGGTTACTTGAACTTGGACTAGTACTTGTACCAGCAATAGCTGTTAGGAAAAACCAAAGGTTTTAGTTTTAAAGCATGTCAAATTTCATGTTACAACTTTATATGGAAAACATGATTTTAACAGGAATTGACAGAACTTGTAGGCTACTTTAATGTTGCAAAAGTTGCTGTTATATGCTGAACTGACAAATAAAGTGACCAAAATTAGGCTTGCTTTCCTTTAATTATTACTTCATTAAACTATTTTAGTACTTTTAAAGAACACAGTGGTAACTGTGGTAAAACTTTAACAAATTACACATTTACTTGAGGTAAATGGTTAACACAAAAATAGGCTATGGTGACCAAAATATTTAACAAATTTTGTGGCTGTATATTCATTTCAACCAAAAGGCTTTCTTTAAAAATCTCTATGAATATAATACATTATTTTAAGTATATTTAAAGTACATGTGGAATAATATTTTTTGACAAACCAAAATGTCTATAACTAGGTTATAAATTGCAGAAAATCCTACCTGGATTTTTGTGTAGAATGCTTAGGTGGCCGTCAAATATACACCGCTAAGATTTTTACAGTAAAG
This sequence comes from Philaenus spumarius, assembly GCA_018207615.1. Lineage (NCBI taxonomy): Eukaryota > Metazoa > Arthropoda > Insecta > Hemiptera > Aphrophoridae > Philaenus > Philaenus spumarius. Next base: position 94,445 of record JAGFPH010002146.1, read on the forward strand.
AATTGTCTGACATAAAGTGCCAGAATTAAACTTTTAAACATTTTAGTTTAACAAGAAACAAAAAAATATGCGATACTGTCCACCGGTCTATCAAGGTCTCGGGACGCCATTTGCTGAGATGATCAGATGTAAGTTAGTAAGTTTTTGTTCTAGAACATTCTATGACATCAGCGCTTGCTTACGGGTGAGTTTGAAGCTAAATTAAGTTACGCTTTGACAACTAGATGCCAGCACCGGACGGGTGCAACCAAGATTTAATTTCTTACTACAGCGCATGCATGGTAGTGTGACATTTTTTAAAGAACGCTACACTAACTTAATCTAAAGTATCTTTTGACGTTATCGGAAATTTTGAGTGTCCCCCAAAAATGCGGGATTTCGGGGGCAACTCAAAGTTTTTAAATGGGAGGTATGGTCATGTGATACATCATTTTAAAGGACTATTTAAGACTAGAAAAATGGCATAAATAAAATAAAAATCGGACCACCCAAAACAAAATGTCGGTCCTAAACGTGTTGAAATACATCGACATAATGTTGCTCCTAAAAAATTACTTCCAAATCGATTTTGTAAATTTGATGTTTTACAAAAATTTTTAAGATGGAGGAGTAAAAATAAAATTTAAGAAATCGATTTGGAAGCAATTTTTTACGTCAAGCACTTTGAAATAAACATTTTTTGTCTCTTGAAATTTTTTATAAAAACCCGAAATCCCGAAAAGGGGTTGGACAGACTTTTTTTACACACAGTATATATTTTTACATGATGTAGAGGGACGAAGAAATTAGAGAGAGTGCTGAGGGAAGTGCCGTGATGTGCTTGAAGAAGACGATTAAGCAAGACAAAAAAGAAGAAACATGGCAGAATGGCGGACGTAAGAAGAAAACTTCTTTTGCAGACGTGCACTTGGGAATGATTGTCAATGTAAGCGGCTGCGGTGTTTTAAAATGTCCCTGAATTTGCCAGGACCAATAGGCTATATGAAACACTTTAATCTAATGTCGTCTGTTAATGAACAAAACTCATATCTCTGTGAACTAATAAGTATTCAAGAAATTCAAAACAAACGTCGTTTGGAAGAAGAAGTTGCCAGATTCCAAGATGAAACGCAATTTTTTAGATTAAGATTTTTAGACACTGACGTAAAATCAAAAGAATTGCAAGTACGTGTTAAATCGTTTTCGGCAATACATAATATTAGTAAGAATACATTTAAGAACCTTTAAGAAGCTGTAAAATAAACAGGAAGCCAATTAAAGATTGAAGGAGTAAGCATTCTACTAGACCTTAGAAAACTTAATGAAAAAAACTGCATTTACGGAGTACATTAAATCGTTTAAATTCTTAAGAGGCCATTTAATATAAGTGCCTGAACTATTACAAAAATTCAAGACACGTACTGCACAAAACATCAAAATTTTAAAGCTTCCTATGAAACTTATACGATATTTTTTAGTAACGAACTTGTTACAACATTTGGGTACTCGAGGAAGGACTCAATAAAAGTAAAAAACGTGGATCAAGAAAGTAATCCATTCTTCTTACAAGGGTAAAGTATGATGACCTTGTTTCTTTATCAAGATTTCGCACGAAAGAAGCAAAGGAATAATTTTATTCCAATCATTTCCATTTATTGTTTAAACAACACTAGAATTATAACCTATATTGCCTACTTATTCAATTAATTTAATAACATTTTTCGAAACTTCAATAATAATACAGATGTGTAAAGATTGGTTCTTGCCATCCCCTATTCTTAACTGGTAAAATGTTTTTTTTTTAATTACATCAAAATTAAAGGTCATTAATATCTAAAAATTATACACTATGAAATTAAAATGCCAATGTTATGTTTTGTTGCAAAAATGCACATCATTTAATAACTTAGTTACAGATTAAAGTATTGATATTTTACAAATGCTCGATTCTTTCCATGTGCTTTTCCTTTCTTTCTGAACTGACTACTATGTGAATTACATTAACCACAGAGTAAACAGAGCAACTGGTAAGTATATCAATGTATAGACACTTGTGTTTGATCTAAAACTCTACTAACTAAAGATTCCAATTAAAACTACTTAGCTTGTGATTGGGGGGAGGGGTGAAGTTGCTTTAAAACAAAATCAAATGGAAAATACTCTGAGAGTAACATAATTTTTCAGTAAAACCTATTCAAAACAAAGACATATCACATCTAAACACAGAGTATAAGTATTGTAGTTTGACTATTCTGGCTATTTTGCTGTGGTTACATTATAATCACGAAATAAATCTGCAAAATGGACCATGATCCGAACACAGATATAATTAAAACAACTTGATATTATTTCAAACTCAAGTTAATTGAACAATATCTTGTCAAGTCTAGTTGCATAGTAACACTGCCTACTTCATCTATTTTACTATTTTACATGATCTATGATTATTGAACAAACTGCCTACGCCTTATAATTTACATGATCTGTGTTTTTTAACAAACTGCCTACGTCTTCTATTTTACATGATCTGTGTGTTTTTTTTTTTAACAAACTGCCTTACGACTTCTATTTTCCATGATCTATGTTTTTAACAAACTGCCTACGTCTTCTATTTTACTAATTTGCATGATCTGTGTTTTTTAACAAACTGCCTACGTCTTCTATTTTACATGATCTGTGTTTGTTTTTAACAAACTGCCTACGTCTTCTATTTTACATGATCTGTGTTTT
>JAGFPH010002146.1:102570-121550 GCA_018207615.1 Philaenus spumarius
TTCTTATTTATTATTTAATTAATCTCTCTCTCTCTCTCTCTCTCTCTATATATATATATATATATAAGCGAAATACCACTCACTCATTCACTGACTCACTCACTCACTGACTCACTCATATCACGATTTCTCAAAAACTACCGAACGGATTGAAATGAAATTTGGTATGTAGCTTCCTCTAGGGCCATAGGTGCTCTCTAAGAAAGGGTATGAAAAATTTCGAAATTTTTGGATTGGTTTGGAGGGATCAAAGTTACTAAAATCATAATTTCAGATCTTTTATTATTATGACAATAGTGCTTTTATTATTTAAGATCTATATATATATAAGTCAATTACCACTCACTGACTGAACACTTAACCCTACAACTGTCCATGTTAATGTTTTGCAACCTCAAGTCATTTTGGTGCGTGAGCAAGCATATTTTCAAAAATTCGCCAAATATAGTAATTGTATACCAATCTAAAAGTGTTCTGTACCTTTTTTGTAGAGAAAGGTTCAAAAAATTCATATATTCAATTAAAAAAAATATTGATGTAAAATTGTAAAAGTTATTAGCTCAAGAAACAAAAAATGTTCAGTAACGAAAGGAAAATGTTCAACTTTATTCCTACATAACAAGTAGTAAACATTTTTTGTAATTTTTTCGTAAGCGTAAAAAGTTCCATAATTTAGTTCTAAATAGAACTGTATAAAACATTTATCAATTTCAAATTTCTTATTTTGAAAACACCACTTTTTATGTTCCATCTACACGACTGCTAACAAAACTAAGCCTAGTTTCAAACGTAATTTAGGAATATTTGCTTTACCCAAAAATGAAATATTATTATAACAAAGTGTAGAGAATAAATCAAAGAACTAATAAACTGCAACGATGATTACGTACGTAAATATACGTTTTAGAAAAAACTTGTAAATACAAAAATTAAAGTTTAGATCATTACCTTTCCAACGGGTTTTGATTTATTGCGATTGGATAATTTTTAGTGGGTGAAATATTCATTACAAGTAGAGTTGTCAAAATTGATCGTTTTCACGTGCCACGCCCCCACGACCACTCAAATTGAGTAGTCTGACAGTTGCAGGGTTAAAAAGAATACAATTACGTTAAACAGACTGAAAATACCAACCACCACGGGCAACGCCGCGCCGTACGGGTCAGCTAGTGTATACAAAATGTATAGAAGATCTATATGTTACTTTTTAGGACACATCTCAGGTGTACGATTTTCTGTTAAACAAGAATTAAGTTAGATGGTAAACACAGTTTCAACTATTTGACTAAGTCGAATCTCTAAAATTTGTAATTATTCACAGTAACGCCTTTCTTTACGCCCTCAATAACACCTGTGTTTGAAATGGAATGGACAGTTTAATCTAAATAGATCATGTTTAATAGCCACAGTTATATAATTCTAAAAACGCCGTTAAAGGCCTAACGAGGTTTAAAAGCCAGTGAGAGTACTTTTCATTTAAGTAATGTACTGGAAATAATATATTTCGGAACTCGTTTACTCGGAGAGTTATACAACTAGCTCTTTAGTTAAACTTAACAGTAGATTTACCGCGGAAAAATTTAACAAAATAATTCAATTGGTATATATCTTTGCAGTTTTAAAAGTACTTGGTTTTAATGGAAATTATATCGAGTATTAACTTATGCATTAATTAACTCTATGCAGTAGGCCTATAAAATACAATTTGTGTGCAATAATTCAATATCTAAAATCTTGTACAAAAACAATTGTTTCTACTTTCCATGGCAATTGATTAAAAACCTTTACAATAATTGAAGAAACACGTAAAGGTAGGCTGTTATACGTTTTTTGACCGTGTTTATAAGTAAATCAGTTCGATCAAATACTGATACTTTTGCGTAAAATATTTAAAATGCTTCGAGTATTTCCACTTTTGTATAAACTACGTGAGATTTTTGTTTTGTCAATTTAAATTATATTTAACTACGGATTCTCCCCGCGGATGCTTGAGATCGCTAAAACCCTTGATCATAATCAAAGCTAAAACTTAGATTATAAATAATTTGCTGGAATCTATATATTAATAGGCAAGCACAAAACTTGTCGTCCTTTTTTCTCAGCTTGTGGGCATCGTAGGAGAAATTCGCGCATACCGTTAGAAAGGTAGTGTCCTGTAGATGAGCAGAATCCCATTATAATTTACATCGGTCCTCAGGGATACGCCCCAGTGGCCCTCAAAGTTTCAATGTTAATCTTATGGAAGGTCAATCTTAAGGGTCTGCTCCAGTAAAAATAAAATGGATTTTTATCCCATAAGAGCAATGTTAAATTTCATACCATTTATTTCGTTTACTTTTTATCATAAAATTGTTTGCAAGGTCTCATTTAAAGCACAGTCACAATACGCATCCTTCTTGCAATTTACATTTTTAAAAATTTCTTTCATTTGTCAAGTAACTAACATTTTGTAAGTACAAAGTTTGATTTTTTTCCTAACACAATAAAAATTAACAATGAAAAATAATTTGCAAGCAGGATCCGAAATTTTATAAACAATATTCAGTTTTTTTTTCAACACGCAATTAGTGATACCGGAAGTGCGTTTCCTGTTGCTTTCTCGTTTACTGGAGCAGACCCTTAACGAAGAAGAAGAAAGATTTATTTTGATTTTATCAGGGGCACAAAAAACAGCTGTTCGTATGAAAAGCTTAAAACAGCTGATTTTGATCAACAGCTGATTTTGATCAACAACTGATTTGGATCAAAAACTGAATATAATTTTATGTTAGGTAAATCAAGCAATAGCGAAGCATTGCCGGGTCCACTAGTTAAATTAAATACGTGAAAGCAACATGAAGGTTTTGGTTTTGTTATCTTTAGAACAATAATATTATTGTTGTTTTATTAAATCAAGTTCTTCTGTAATTTGTCAATCCTGCGATACATAGTTATTTGTTTTGTAATTTTACAGATCATCTTAAAGCAAATTTATTTTGTGCTTAAATTAGATATTAGAAGGATGTTAGCTATATAAAAAAATAATAATAAAAAGGAATTATCAAAACAAAATATTGTAAAGTACTAAGTATCGTTGAAGAGACTTAAGAATGTATTAAAGTAGACTTACAATTTGCATAAACTGCCCTGAATCTACGCGTAGTAAATTACACATATCTAAGGCTAAATTTGCATAGTGAAGTTTTAATACTATGACCCTTACTGAAAACATATCTTATTTCTAACCTAAAGGAATGCCTTTTTGTGTAGCCCCAAAAAAAAAACATTCAGATTTGTAAAACATACTTCTATCGAATGTGATTTTTACTCAAGTAGTTTGTTAGTTTCATTAAATAATAATTTTCTTTCACTTGAATTACCCTAATAATTTATACATTTCAATTCTGAAATATTGAAACTTAAACAGTGTTGACATTGTGGAAAGTTATTTCAACCATCTTTCATTCTTAGAACAGTGACATATTTTGTTTAATGCATACTTTATTGTTTAGGTAAATATATAAACTTAATTAAACTTTATTTTGTTTCTCTTCTAGTTAAAACTATTGCAGGGTGTCTAGCAAAATTTACAGTGTTATTCTGATCGCCGAAACTTGCAAAAATAATACAATATAATCTGTGTAATATCTTGCTTAGAAGTTATCTGATTGTGTGTGTTTTTGAAAAATATTACCTCATAAACGGTTTAAGGTGAATTCATGAAATTTAGAATGGACATTTATCACACAGTTCTGGTTTAGATAAAGTTGCAAAATTGAAATTGTGCTTAAGCCATCCGTTTAAATATGGCTTTGGTTCAAACTTTTCAAAAATTATTATGTAGAAATGTTACAAACAAATCTTAAAATACAAAAAATGTTGATAAATTAAATAAAATCCAACGGTGTATCGTTTTTCTATCATTGAGTCAAGGATAACTGAGAAAAGGTAATACATCTGGCAGAAGTGGATTTACGCGATTAATTTTATTTTATTTTTTATTTTTTTTTATTATTTTTATTACAACTGAGTAATATGTACCCATCTAGTAATTTATTCCTCATAAATTATAACATTTGTAAGGGATATAACCCAATGGTTACTCCCTATCACTATTGTACATCAAATCAAATCCAAAGGCTTGGTTCTTTTCAGTCTTCTTCCAGTTACATCCAACAACCCTCGTTGCTCAGGGCGTTCGTGGTGCCTGATGCGCTGTCCGTGCTTCTCTGCCTGCTTTTTTATTTCATCTCTGACAGAGTCTATTTTGAGGTCCCTATGTAAATCCTCTTTTCTGATGAACCAAGGTGCGTTAACTATAGATCTTAACACCTTATTTTGGAACACTTGGATTATATTTATATTTTTCTTATTAGTGCAGCCCCATAGCTGTATCCAATATGTCCACACTGGTCTTAGGACCTGCTTATATATCAACAACTTATTATGGATTGACAGTTGTGATTGTCTTCCAAGCAGCCAATACATTTTCCTGAACTTAAGATTTAATTCTTGCTTTTTCTTTTTGACATGCTCCTTCCATTTCAGCTTTACGTCAAGTGTCATTCCTAGGTACTTAGCCGAATTGGCATGAGGAACCTGTCTAGAATTTATTGTAATTGGAATACGATGCTCGTTCTTACTATTTGTAAAGTTAACATTGACTGATTTCTCTTCATTAAGGCTAATGCGCCATTTTTTAGTCCATATACACACCTCATCAGCTGCCCTCTGGAGTTTAATTACAGCTTCTTCAGTTTTCTTATCAGTCACTAAAATAGCAGTATCATCAGCAAATGTACCTATGATTGTATCATCTGGTGTAGGAATGTCCCTTGTGTACAATAAGTACAGGATAGGTCCCAACACACTACCCTGTAGCACCCCAGCATATATTTTCTTCAGTCCTGAGTATTTGGCTTCATATTTCACTCTAAAGTGTCTATCAGATAAATACGACTTCAATATTGTGTAGTACTGCTTTGGTAAATCTCTTTGCAATTTCCACACCAGTCCCTCATGCCATACCCTGTCAAACGCCTTTGCTACATCCAAGAAGATACTTGCACATGTTTCTTTTTCCTCAAGCTCATTCTCTACTACATTTGTGATCCTATGGACTTGATCTATTGTAGCATGGCTACGCCTAAATCCAAATTGATGGTCAGGAATAAGATTAATGAAGATATTCATATGAGTGGTTTATTAGTCGAAAGAAAAACCAAAGAATTAAAATTCAAATGTAAAATTATATTCAAAATTGTATTTTTTATACATAAAAATCACCCGAAGAGGCTAGTTTAATTTACAAAAATGATAATATTAAAAAATTGAGATTTAACTAGCGAAGAATCCACTCGCCGTTATATTTGCCTTTGGCCATAACACTGTCCGGCAAAAAATTATAATAATTTGACCAAATAGCTGAACCGCTAACGTGAGTTCAGCGAATTTCCAAAATTACGTTTTTATGCTTTAGGTTTTCAAAAACTATTTTGGAAATTGATATACTCACGAAGGCATTGAATAGCTACCTGTGTGTACGAAATATATTAGTAGAGTTTGTTTGCTCCTAAGCCTACAACTTGGACTCACGCGCTCCTACGTTCCACACGCAGCGGAAAACAATCTTGCGGCCTCGGGTTATAGACTGCTTCGCTTCGTTAGCAGCGTACACACTCAGTCGTCCGCCTCGGATCAGAAGACGCTCCCACGGTAAAATCCACCCCCGAAGACTTGAACTGGTACTTTTATGGTATTTTACGTTTTGATCGATTTTGGGGGAACCAAGCAAACAATAAGGTCGTGTAAAAAAACAAAATGTGCAGAATAATATTCTACATTTATTTTTTTGATAAAACCCTAAAAAAGTGTCATTCCAGTACGAAAAATCTCGTCCAAGCGACTTAGACAACCAACGTGTGTTCTAAATTTGGACCCAATCGTACTTAATACGGCCGTTAGAATACGGACACATGTATAGATAAAATCATATAGGATGGCGCGTAGGGCGGGTAGTGCGAGTGAGACAGAGTACCTATCCCACCACACTTCCCCTTCTAAGTTTAATCGGAGCATTGTACAGTCAACCCTAGTTATGTCGGCTTACAGTATTTAATTTATGTTATCGAGACATTTTAAATAAAACATGTACTAAACACGCTTAAAATACGATTTAAATTAAAGGCTATTTTATACCTTATAAAGTAGTTTATTATAAATTTACTATAGATATAAGTAAATAGAAAAATAGTATATATTTACATTACATTAAATAATTTACTGTCCAATTCTTCAAGTAGTTTCTTATGAATTTAGTATAGATATAAAAAAAACCAATATATTTACATTACATTAAATTATTAACTGTCCCGCTCTTCAATTCAGTTAATTATTATAAATTAACTATAGATATAAGAAAAAGAAAAAACAATATGTTTACATTAGGCTATTACCTGATAATATTGGTTGCGCTTATTTGCAAGCGATTTGTGGACAAACCAAACATCTGACTGAAATATTTTTGAAATAAAATATGTAGATCAACTAATTTTCTACAACTTTGCCGCTGGAAGTTTCTTTCTACCCTAAAAATATAAAAAGTTTACGCTTTACTACTTTTTCATGTCCTGATTAAAAAAATCGAAGTATTTATTATTGTATAAATTCCGAACATTTACTAAACTGGAAGATATTTATACTGTTGGTTGCAACATATCACGCAGATTACAAATATATAAAATTTGTCCTGTTTATATAATCCTAGTACTGTGCAGAAGCTTGTAATTGAAAGCGCGTCCAATAATAAAAATTGCTCGGCGGCCCTCTAATCGATGGATTTGACACAGACTGTATTTTTCTTACAAAACGACAAAGACTGGTGTTGGAGGGAGAAGGGCATTACTGTTTCTGCGCAAACCACGCGCCATCCTAAATGGTACTACCTATACTTAGTACTTATATACACATATATAATTTTTAATGACACCCCAAAACGTGATCTTGGGACCATGATCGGTGTTCATTAGTTCATTTACTACTCTGGACCTCAGGTCTCACTATAAGTTTCACTGCAATAGTTCATCTTTCCTATGCAAATTAGCTAACAACGAATACTAAGACTTGAACGGTAACACACTATCACTAATTTAATTAGGTGCAATACAATTATTAATAGTTACCCCAATTTTATAAATATATAATGTATTACGTATTATTTCAAAATTTGTTATTGCCCGGCAAAGGCGATCGTCCAAAAATTTGCAATAATTAAAATAGAGCATGTTTAAATGTAAAACAACTAAAATTTAGTCCCAGTTGGAACTTATAACCACTTTGTTTTGTATAGTTCGTGTCTGCGAGAGTTTGCAATTTTTGGAGAACTATCTATGATAAAACCAATCATAAGTCATACAGAAATACACATAAGTATGGGAGACCGTTTTCGGCTTGTTTTTTCATTTATTATTCTATAGGTAATGGGCTATCAATAACAGAAAATTTTATTGTGAATTTGTCCTGTTATGATTGTAATTTTTTCATTTGGATGTAAACCGATTATTTTATATAGTTTTAATAAAATAAATCAACCACGCAGCTGAACCGCTGGCGTGAGTTGAGTCAATTTTCTAAATTACGTTTGTAGGCTATGTTTTAAAGTTTCAACCAACTATTTCGGAAATTATTGAACTACTCAGAATAGCTGCCTCTGTGAACGAAATATATTAGTAGAATTTGTTTGCTCCTAAGCCTATAGTTTAACCAGGCGCTCCAACGTTGCGAGTTTGCATCTCGGATCGCCGGAATACTACCCACCCCCACCAAGCAGGTTCCTACGTCATTTTGACGTCAGAGATCGGGGGGGGGGGCAGTTTTCCAGTCACGCACACTCAAGTTTCGATATAATTAGAATAAAAAAAAACTAGAGGACTAACCTAAACTGTTTAGTCACAGTATGTTGCCGATAACAGTATAATTGTAGGAACCTGCTTGGGGGGGTAGTTTTCCGGGGGGTAGTATTCCGGCGACCCGCTTTTGCTAGGGGGAGTAGTATTCCAGTCGCGGACACGGCTCCCATATTGGTTAGTTGGCAGATTTCGTGACGTCACGTTTCACCTGGGGGGGTTTCGTGGGTAGTTTTCTGGGGGGTAGTATTCCGCATCCCCTGCATCTCGACCTTTCGGCCTCGGGCTATAGACTGCTTAGCTCAGCTCGCAGGGTAGAAACTCGGCCGTTGGATCAGAAGACGCCCCACGGTAAAATCACCCTCGTGGATTTGAACCTGGTACTTTTATGGTATTTTACTTTTTGGTTGATTTTGGGGGACGCAAGCCATAAGGTCGTGTAAAAACAAAATGTGCATGACAATTACATTTCTTTTATTTTTTTAGAGAAAACACCTAAAAAGTGTCATTCTAGTACGAAAAATCTCAAAAAATTGTTATTTCTGTTCGAAAATCGTATTTACGGTTTTTGGATTTTTTTTGAGCGACTTAGACAACCAATTTGTGTTCTAAATTTGGACCAAATCGGACGTGAAATTCGGCCGTTAGAACACGAACACATATACTTATATATAATTTTTATTGACACCTCAAAACGTGTTCTGGGGACCATGCACGGTGCTCATTTACTACTCCCGACTTTCGGTCTCAACATAAGGATCTTTGAATAGCTTATCTTTCCCATGCAAATTAGCTAATAACGAATACTAACCTTGACAGGTTACACACTATCACTAATTTAATTAGGTGCAAGACAATTATTATTAATAGTTACACAATTTATATTTTGAAAATATATAATGTATTAAGTTACGTATTATTTCAAGATTTTTTATTGCCCAGCAAAGCCGAGCGTCCAAAATTTATAAGTCATTTAAAACATGTTTAAAATAAAAACCAGCTTAGAGTAGACCCAGTTGAAACTTATAACCACTTTGTATAGTTCATGTCTGCGAGAGTTTGCAATTTTTTGAGAACTATATCTATGATAACACCAATCGTAAGTCATTACGTCATACTATACATAAGTATGGAAGACCGTTTTCGACTTGTTTTTTCGTTTATTATTCTATAGATAATGGGCTAACAATAACATACACTTTTTTTGTAAATTTGTTCTGTTACGATTGTAATTTTTTATTTTGATATAAACCAAGATTATTTTATAGTTTTAAATAAAGTAAATCGACCACGCAGTTGAGCAAATTTTATTATAATTAAGTTTGTGTGTTTTAGGGTTTCAACCAACTATTTTGGAAATTGAACTACTAACGAAGGCGCTGAATAGCTGCCTTTTATGGTAGTTTACGTTTTGGTCGATTTTGGGGGAATAAAGCCAGCTATAAGGTCGTGTAAAAAACCAAATGCGCATAGTAATAATAATGTGCATTTATTATTTTAGAGAAAACCCTAAAAACGTGTCATTCCTGTACGAAAAATCTCCATAAAATAGTTACTTCTATTTGCGTACAGTGCGCAAAGTAAACAGCTGGAGTGCGAAAGTATTTCTTTTCCGCACTCCAGCTGTTTAGCCGTGAGATTAAGTAAAACAAAGAGGTATAATTACTTGACGCTGAACACATGTAGTTTACTTTACGCACAGCTGTGAGTATAGAAAATCGCACTTTATTAAACAGCTGTAGGAAAACAATATTTGTATCATAATACCAAATACAGTTGATTGTTTCTTTGTTAATTACTTACTTATTTAACCGTTTACCTTTGCTGAGATTTGTTTAAATTTACATTATTATATGTATTATGTTCTAAACATTAAACATGACATAAACATACCACTCATCCAACTCTGCACTAACAGGAAAATAAATCTAAATAATTAAGGATGCTTGAGGGAGTTTATATTATTATGTCGCATCCTGTGGGGTTACCTGAAGGTGTTATATATGTGTTGTAAATTAAATTAAGAGCTGTGTATATAAATTATGTTCCAAGCCAGGCACGGTATATTATGTGTGTTGAATCCTTGAATTTATTCATTTCCTTTCTATGTTTTCGTGATTATTAAATAATAAATTTTAATATAAATGCTTTGAACATAATATGTATAAAGCTATTACATATAACAGCTAAATACAATATAAGACATAATAGAGCAGACATTTTTAGGTCTGTTTTACACAAAAATATTATTAATACCAATATAATATGCAAATAACAATCCATTTATAATGTAACTTGGAATGAAGGATACATTTTATGAAATAGTTAATCCCAGAAACATTGTCTCTGACAATTATTTTATTTCATTTATCTAACTATCGTTTGAACACTTCAATGTTTACTAAACTCATTAACTAATCTTTTCTCCTAGTTCTATACAGATTCATAACAATATTGTCCTGAACATTTGTGATAGTGATTTTTTTGTAACAATGACAATACTTTAAAAATTTAAAACGAAAAACTCCATAGTAAGGTGGGATGGAATAGCTGTCATTGAACGCAAAAGTTCAAACCATTTGCAGTGAAATTAAATGGTTAGTGATTTAGGTGAACTATTCATGCGTTAATTATTTTTACCTATCTCAATCAAATGTATATACAAAATGTAATAATAAATCAATCTGTAGTTGTTATTTTCAACAAAGTTTATTTCTGTAGTTGGACAGAAATGTTGGTTTCATAAAAACGTACAGAACAGAAAAACATACAATAACTATTGAATTGTTCCTTTTGCTGAGATGTAAAAAGTGTGATAATTATTAATGTTGTACTACAATATAGTAGTGTTACACAATCTTGACTTACCAAAATTATATTATTAGTTTTAAACTTTAACTAACAGTTTTTTTAAAACTTATGAATTAAAAATATAATTAATAGGGGGAAAACCCGTGCGTGCTCCACACACCAATCCCGTTGGAACTTTCTATACAATATTCATGTTATGTTTTCTTTATAATAAAGGTGGAGGATTAATAATAATCCCAGAGCTAAGATGGTAAATAATGTTAAATGTTCAAATCAATTTATTTCGCATAATTTTATAAAAGCAGTCACAATAAAGGTAAAAAAAACCCGGCAAGGCTCTGGTCTACACTTTAATAAAAACCTAACCTAAAAGTTAGAAACACAAATAGTTGCTTCAAAGTTTGAAATCAGCTGTTAATGGAAATCAGCTGTTTTATCTGTTATTTTATTCAATTGGTTGCCATAGTAATGAATGTAAATACATTCAAGAAATATGTGTTGGTTCATCAATCTAGGCCTAACCTAAGAATTTTTACCGACTAAATTTACAAAACACTGAAATAAAAAATGTTTTTAGCTAAATGAATTTTAGCCTATGTTACTCAGGGATGGTGTAGCTTTAGTAAAACTATTTTTTCAATCGGTTCAGGAGTTCAAGAGATTCTCTACATACAAACAAATACATTTTACCTCTTTCTAATATGAGTAGAAATAAATATTAATTCAATCATTTTATCAAAATTTTCTAAATGGTTTGTTAGAACGAATAATGTTTAACTTGTCTCTGCATTATTAATAACGGAATCAACTTTATTACATTTTGTATCGTGTAATCTAAAATGACTTGGTTTTGTAGAACTGATAAAACACATTAAACTCTTTCTGATAAGGAGACGACTGTGGTGAACATTTTACTACCAATTGAACAATTATTCAAATTTGGTTAGTCACTATCATTTCCAAGGAATACTAATCTCAGATTTAATTACCTTAAGTTCCGCAATTACAATACAAAATCAAGAAATCTTGTTTTACTCAAGTTTAATTCAAACATTATATAATTAATTGCTAGTATTTTTTACAGACCTGTTCCTTTAGTGATTTTGTAATAGAATGTAATTATTATTTCTATTTTAAAAATACAATTTGGCCTGCTGCATTGTGCCGATTCGTATTTTCATTTCTGTTTCATATACTTATATTACACAGATGAAAATATGACACTACACATTTCGAGATACATAAAATGTATTCTTCTGACGCAAAATATGTTTCGTTTTAAATTTTCTCTATTTTCCATTGTACATATAGTTGAATAGAGGTACTAAATGTGAGTGCATGGTTCAAACGTTTTATCTAAGTAAGGCCTTTAGTAAACCTTTTTATAATATGTTAATTAATTAATCTTATTAATAACGGATCGGCCTGTCCAGCTATACTGTAAATAAAAACAACAAATATTGAGGAAAATGTCTTATGATTAGAATTATGATTACATCTTTTTGGAATCACATTATTGTTTATTTTTCAGTTATTTTTTCGGATAATTTAAATTATAATATCTTGTTATTATTATACATTTTCTGAAATAAAGAACTAAGACTATTGTCAGCCATTGGAGGCTCCAGTGTGTGGGAAGTATGGGACCAGCAAATGTTTAAAATAAATTTAAAAAATCAAAATTTATTTTTCTTTTAACAAAAAAGTACAGTATAATAATACTAAAGTAGAATAGTACTACAAATAATCATTATAATGACTGTACAAACTATATACAGGGGGTCTTGCAACCATATGAAAAAACTTTTTCACGTTATTCAGCATGTCAAAAGAAACAAAAAATGTAATATAACATGCAAATAACTTATTATTTTAGCTCAAAATAATTTAAAAATATTTTGTTTCTAGAGTAATTCTGGGTATTGTTATTGTTGACAACTACCAAGAAATATATTTTCCTTTTTTTGTCAATATCTCTGTTGTCCTTTGAGCTACAGACAAAATAAAACAAACCATTGAGTTTCTCATTAAAAAAGTAAACTTTTTTGTCTCTTGTAATCGTTTTGTAAAGTTAGCGGTTTTTGAGATATTTGACATTAAAAATTATAAACGGCCGCCATTTTGAAAATATTTAAAATATTGCTCTAATTTTTCGTACAGTGATAAAAGGTTACGCAACAAATAGGTGTACAAAGTTTGAGCTCAATATCTTTTCTACTTCTAAAAATATTAAGTATATTGTAAAAAACATAAAGACAGACAGACCGAAAACGGAATGAGATAGGACACATGTTATATTACATTTTTTGTTTCTTTTGACATGCTGAATAACGTGATAAAGTTTGTTCATATGGTTGCAAGACACCCTATATATATGAACATAATAATCAATAAAATGTAAAATTTCAACCTGTGACCCAAAGCCTGATAACGTCATGAACGCATAGGTTTTAGCAATGCTGCCAGATTGTAAGGAAAAAATGATGAGACAATCACTTCTATTAAAGCTCAGAGTAAACTTTCTCATATAATGTCTTCGAAATGCAAAGACCCTTTTCATTTTAAGGTGACATTTCTTTTTTCATCATCCAAAGAAGTATCATTAAGCTTAGAAATAGCTGAAGAAAGTATCTCCACAATCAGAATTATTAAGCCATACCTCGATCCATCATGTCAAGTCACCGATTTAGAAATCTTGCAGTTTTTTCAATAATAGAGTAGTAAGCAAGATGTTACTTGAATTATTTCTGAGTTTGCAACCGAAAAAGGAAGACGTCTATGGTACACCTTGGTCTCGTCTTATTGATTTATTTCTATTATTTTACGATTATTTGTTACCTTTTTAGTAACAATTATGTAGTAATATTTTCCTTAAAAATGCTGGAAAAAAGGTTGTTTTATCAAATCAACTCATAGCTTAAATTAATAATTTTTTTTAGTATCAAGTTTACTAAATGCATATACAAAAATACAATTTCTTTTAAATATCAGTCAGTGCACTCTTTACCCCTATTCTTTGATGCGTTTCGGCACCCCCCTCATCCCATCATAAGAAGAATCCCTCGTTGAGTAGAGGTTGTCAAAACATTAATATAAAAATCGCACACACATAAAAACACAACACATTTAGATAGTAGGAGCACCTAATAGGCAGTACAGTAACGTCCGGTAGCCGCGTTTATGTTTTACATTTGGTTTCTCCAACTTCGAGCCCAGTTGGAAAGAATGGCACAAATCTTCTTTGTATCAGTGTTAAGAACATAAGTTTTTTGTTACATGACATATTTAGCAGTTCAATAACTAAGCACAATATATTATTGGTTTTAACCACAAACACAAGAGAACAGAAAATATAATAAATATAAGTTTTCAAAAATTATCAATTACAATTGAAAATAATTTGACCACGCAGCTAAACCGCTGACGTGAGTTGGGCAAATTTCCAAAATTAAGTTTATAGGCCTATGTTTTAGGCTTTCAACCAACAATTTGGGAAATAGGTCTATTCACGACGGTGCTGAATAGCTGCAAAATGGTTCGCACGCAATTCTGCATATTGGGAGTATCTTCAATACACAAAGCATTGCGTGCTTCGCACGCCATTCCGCATATTGGGGGTATCTTCAATACACAATGCATTGTGTGCTTTGCACGCCAACCCCACGGTAGAACCCACCACATGGCTTTGAACCGGGTACTTCTATGGTATTTTACGTTTTGATCGATTTTGGGGGAACCAAGCGAGCTATAAGGTCGCGTAAAAAAATAAAATGTGCAGAATAACATCCTACATTTATATTTGTAGAAAAAAACTAAACAACAAATTCATTCTCGTAGGAAAAATCTAAAAAAATAGTTTGTTCCGGACAAAAAACGTGCTTCCAATTGTTGGATTTTTTGGCTAACGAACTCGTCCAAGCGACGTAGACAACCAACATGTGTACCAAATTTGAATCAAATCGGACTTAAAATGCGGCCGCTATATATATGATTTTTAATGACACCCCAATACGTGTTCTGGGAACCATGATCGGTGCTCATTTGCTACTCCCGACCTTCAGTCTTACCATAAGGGTCACTGTAATAGCTCATTTTTCCTATAGAAATTTGCTAAAACTTCAATATCGGGTTCTGGTAAAACACAGAAATAAACAAACTGAAAGATCGGCTCATCTCTGGATAACTCGGTTGGATTCACTGAATTTCTAGCCACCGATAACCGAGTGACTCACCGACATGTGTATGTTTAAATTACACACTGGTCGTCAAAGATTTCAAATGTGCCTCGTCTTCCTTGAACATTGTAAAGGTCCTGGTGTTATCAAATCATACGACATACAGTTTGAGTTGAAATTTAATTTGGCATTAAGAATGTTTGAGGGATTGATCTTAATATAATGATGATATTTAAAATTCTTCAGTAATGTGTTCTGTACATTTTATAGGTTAGATATTAAATCAAAGTTATTCAAAATAATACAATTGTTGCTAATGACTAGTAGTACTGCATCTAGTTCAGCTAGGAAATGCGGTAATACCTTGTAAACTCACGCATTACAGTTAGTAAAGTTGATGTTGCGATGATGGAAGATTTAGGGATTTAGCCCTGAAACTAGTGAAAATCTGTAACAATGGATATTAACCTAATTGTTTTTATTCTAGCCTTACATTCGCTAGATAAAAATTTGTTTTTTTATTTTAAAAATGTTATTCACATATATGTTAATAATTAATATATATTATTTCTTTCTTGTGGTACATTTTTGGAATTGATATATTAAAAAAATTTTGTTCTATTTTGATGATCTAGTACAGTGATGGGCAAACTTTTTAAAAGGAGGGCCAGATGAAATTTAAAAATTTACAGGCGGGCCAAAAAAAAAAAAAAATACAAGTTATAGGCCTAAACCTTTTTATTGTTTAATTTTACATCATACACAACTTATATACTAAAATGGTAAAAACTTCCAAACAAGTCACAAAAAATGATTAATCTTTAGAAGAGCATGAAGGCGTATGAGACAGATGAAACTGTGACTGAGATTCTAAAAGTTGATCATAATCTGGTAGAAACTGAGATGAGCTGATTCGCAGTAGTGAAGCTAAATTATGGTCAGTCAATCGGTTTCTAACACTGTTTTTGCGAAGCTTCATAGTAGAAAACACATGTTCACAGATGTAAGAAGAGGAATACATCGAAATTATCTTCTGAGCGTGAGATTTCAGGTTTGGAAAAGTTGTTTTTGACAGGGCCTTGTAGAACTCAATCTTCGAAACATTGAGAAATAGTTGTTTCAATTCAGTGTTACATTGCAACTCAATTAGTTCGAGCTGCAGTTCTGGTTTAACTGATTCACAATCCAAATTAAATGGCATGCTAAAAATCTCCAGGTCCTGTTCGATAACTTTGAAGTCTTGGAATCTTCGTTCATATTCTTCATGAAGGCATTTTACGTTTTTCTCATAGCTCTTAACTTTGTCTTCTGTAACTGCAATGGATTTTAACCTTGCAAAATGAGTGAAGTCTTTCTTGAGTAGTTGTTTGGAAAATAGATTTAACTGCAGTTTGAAACCCCTGATATGACCCCAAGTATCATGAATCAATTGATTTCTTCCCTGGAGTTTAAGGTTCAATTTATTGATGTGGCTAAAAATATCTGTAAAAAATGCAAAGTCTGAAAGCCATAACATATCTTTCAAATGATCACACTCGTCCATTCCTTTTTCTTCCATAAAAGAGATAATTTCGTCTTTTAGATCCCAAACTCGTTCAAAAACCCGCCCTGCACTGAGCCACCTTACTTTGGTGTAGTAAAGTACGTCAGAATATTCTGACTGCAATGAGTAAAGAAACTCTTGAAATTGCCTATGGTTGAGTGCTCGTGAACGATTGCTATTAACAATTTTAATAACAACATCAAGCACATGTTTCATTTCTAGAGCAGATTTACACAGAGTTTCTTGATGGATGATACAATGAAGAAACACCACTTCGTTCCCAGGAAATGATTCATTAAATTTGCCTACAAAACCAGATTTTGCCCCTGTCATATTTCTTGCTCCGTCAGTAGTAATGTTACAAATAGTGGTCAGAGGTACTTTCAAAGATGTGATAGTTTCTTGAAATTCTTCAAAAATGTCTGATCCTTTTGTCGTTCCCTTTAATGAACTCATGGAGGCTAATTCTTCAGTAACACGAAAGTTGTCATCTATACCTCTTATAAATATCAGTAACTGAGCTGTGTCAGTTATGTCGGTGCTTTCATCCAACGCAAAAGAACAGAATTTAAACGTGCTTATCTTTGATTCTAGTTGTGTTACAAACTGCTTGTTAATAGCTTCAATTCTAGACGTAATTGTTTTTCGGGACAAACTTACTGCTTCAAAATCCCTTGCTTTTTCAGGACACAAAATATCACTTACTTGAAGTAAACAAGTTTTTACAAATTCGCCATCAGAAAATGTTTTGTTACTTTTAGCAATATTGTATGCTACAACATAGCTGGCACGTGTAGCAAGCTTTTGAGAGCTGTTCTGCTTTTTAAAAATATTTTGCTGACCTGATATTTGCTTACGTAGAGCTCCTGATTTTTGCTTCGGTTCTTCTTCAGTCATCTTTTCATAAGTGGCGTTGTTATGTTTTGTCATGAAATGTCGAGAGAGGTTAAATTCCTTGAATACGGCTACAGCTTCATTGCAAATTAGGCACACAGATTTATCCTTAATAGGTGTAAAAAAGTATTTCCAAGCCCACTCATCTTTAAAAACATGACATTCTGAATCAACTTTACGTTTTTTAGTTGCCATTGTACCGGTCAAAAAGCACACTACCGACAAACTCAACTATATAAATACAAGTCAGACTAAGAGTTGCAGAGGTGACGTGGCCTACGTGACTGTCTGAACTACACTGACCTTGAGAACAGCCGACGGACAAAACAATATTGCTAGCGCCGATTCATCCCGAACTTGCCCGAGCAACACCGAACGATCTACAGGACAGGCCACACGCATCGCACTAAATCGCCATACTACCGATATACATACATTTTCTACGGAAAGAAAACACGCGATGCAAACTCAGTTAGTGTTAGATGCGATAATACCATACCCAAGGCTCCCGTAAACTATTATAGCTGCACAAAAAAATTATCACTTCCTATGTGCAATTAATTTTAGGGGTTAATCAAAATCGTGTCGCGGGCCGGATCAGACTAGCCCGAGGGCCGCACTTGGCCCGGGGGCAGTACTTTGCCCATGACTGATCTAGTAGATCAAAAATACCCTTAAGAATTCAGTTATTTTCATAGTTTTAAGTACACAGGAATCAGTAAAAAACTTACATTTTTTGTTTTCAGAAAAAATCTTCATATAAAAAACTATATATATTTTTTTACCTGTAAATATTTGACAAAGCTTACGAACCTACATAACGTTTTATCTAGTAATCTTGTAATGAGCCACAAAAATATAATTATTCCATTTGTTATGGTTCTCTCGGAATGTCACCAAACGTATCTGAAAACAAGACAATTCTCATCTTGCGGTAAATGGAGGTCAAAGTTTTACAATATGCAAACTTGTAGCAAATTGCATTATTTCAAGCTCCTTTATTAGAAATGTCTGTCATTTTATACATTGCATAGTGAAAAAAGGGCTGTATTTAGTAATACATATAGATTTATAAAACATTGATATACATTTTTACGTGGTACACATATTAGCCTATATAAAAACAAAAATATGGACTAAGGTAACGAAATGCTGAACAAATTTTAAATTTAAAATAAGTCGCGTATTATAAAACAATGTATTTACAAAAAACAAGTATAATATATGTATATATTAAATGGGTTATGTACAGAAGAGTGTAAGGAAAATCTATACAATTTGAAAAAAGTTTTTTTAAATTTGTATTACTAAATCCCCTCAACAAGTCAAGAAATGGTTTGCATGTTAAGATAATTGAAGGGGAGAATCATTTATTTATTACTTCTGTACTCGCATTTTTAATTCGTTCAACCAAAACACTTATTTATTATTTTTATCCAAATATCTACCAAAATCTACCAACAACAACGTAGATAAAATCTGTTTAAATATAATTCCTTAAAATCTTACATTAAAATCATTTCAATAAATAATTCTCGGTACATAAGACAGAAAACATAAAATGTATCTAATTAATACATTGTAAGAATATTTATAAATTATATATTTGTGCTTAGTAAATCGCTATGTATTTAAGTAGAAACGAATTATTTTTGAATATATTAAACAGGAATG
>JAGFPH010002146.1:131413-145326 GCA_018207615.1 Philaenus spumarius
CTGTGTCCATTTTCTTCGCCATGAGTCATCGCATGGTCTAATGAGCGTAGCTAGCTGGGGCTGAATCCCTAGTATTGTATACTTTTAATTAATTTGTTCTTTTGTAGACCGTGTTTTAAAATGAAATGCTTTGTATGGTTAAATTTTAAATAAGAAACGTAATACTATAATAAAAGATTGCACCCATGCAGTCTCTTTAATTAATTGAAATAGTTAATTAAAATCAACTTCACTGTAAATAATGTGATATGCTTTGATGCAAATGTGATTCGGGCGAGAGGCAAAATTGTTTCTGCTTGATTTAGTTTAATTTTGTAAATGCAACAAGGCAAAAATTTAAGAACATTAATGTAATTAAACTGGAAATTTATTTAAAATGAAACTTCAGCCGTTATTTAGAAGGGGGTTTGGTCACCGTTTGATGAATGAGTTTTATCCAACAATAACAATCAATTTTAATTATTATTTTTAATTAAATATTAATTTACCTCATCTTACCATGAATTTACATATGTATAATCACACAAACAACATAAATATAAAGAATTTTAACTCAATGGTACACAGCGTTAAAATAATATTACGTGCCATATTAATTTCTTTAAAATACAAATATCTTCTTATAAATATAACTAGATAAATCATGCCTGGATGCAATAACGAAATTCAGTTTATACTTTACACATTAGTTTTCAGAATGTATTTAAACTTTAGGTACACTTATGTTTTAACTAATACCAATGACTACATATCAATAAGACGAAAAGTTCCAATGTTAAAAATTCAGCCCAAAAAAGCAGGTATAAAAGTGTGTTTTTGCGGCCCGCCGTTAGGAGCGCTGAGCGCTCTTTTTGCCGACGAGTTCGGATTCAATGAAGTGCAGAAGAGAGACTGGGGGAGGGGAGAGAGATAGAGAGAGATAGAGCATTAGTTTTCCTCGAAAACTAAGCTGTGCAGTGCGAAGGTAAAAACCACGCTTCATTATTACACTCTACTATTTAATACACTTAGCAGAGCTGTAAAATTATGAAACTTTTACGATTCGTAGGTAAGAACCATACGATTCCTATGCTGTAAACAAAGTTTAATTAAATTACCTGTTTCTTATTTCTTTGATCGATATTACAACAATTATGTTTAATTCACTTTGATAATGACATACAATTTTCACTCTGCTGGAAAGATTTTCTAATTTTTGGTCAGAGACAAAGTGTCTGTTAGAAAGTTTTAAATAAAGGTTCAAATTAAAGTGCAGTTTTAATACAATAAAGAACATGTTCCTCAAGGATTTGAAATTAAAAATATAACAATACTGGAAATTTTATACTTAAAGTTATAACTACAGTAGTAGAAGTATCAACCCCTGCTCGCTTCGCTCACCAAACCCCGCGGTGAAGCAAATACAAACAGATTACCACTTATAAAACAAAGGTGTCAATCAAAATTTATATTTATTGTGAAGGGGCTGTTGCTCCCAGTTCACCAATTAGACGTAACTATGTAAATTTCGTATGTTATTATTTATTTTATTTCCTATAAAACACTTAAAATTAATAATTGCCAAATTTTCCGTTCTCTAGCAGGAAAGTATAACAATCAACATTCTAGCCTGTTTTTCAATGAGTTGGTGAATGTTGTACTTTTAAAATGAACTGAACACGGGACACGGTACCTCAACTTATTGTCTGGTAGTTCTGCAAAATCGTCATTTCCGCAGTTAACTATCCAGTCTATGCATCTGTAAATAATAACTTTGCATTGATCCCATAACGTTTAATTATTTTAAACACATCTATCAGTTTATTTTTCCTATTACCAACATCCTTTTTTTAAAATAATTGGAATATAAATGCTACTTCAGCAGCGAAACATAACTAACAAAATAGTCTCAAGTCCCTCAATTAAATAATTCTTTGTATAATAAAATCATTTATAAGTGTAATTTATTAGCGCGCCACAAAAGTGAGATGTGTAAAATCCAATATAAAATTCAAATTTAGCACTTCAAAAAACATAAAGAAAGTGAGTTTCTTTAAAAATGGTAAACAAATAACAAATTTGGGTTTCACGTTCGCTTGGTTTGTTTCAGAAATATTGCAATATAAGATTTGTAATCAGTGCATAAAAAACAGTGTGTTAATAATACAATTATTTCTCCCCCGCGTTTTTAATGGTGGGGGCACATATTGATAATTGGGAATTTAGGACTTTTCTGGTTAACTGTACTTTGAGGTGCTTCAATCCTGCTGCACCTACGGCTTGATTTTGAAAAACTCGGAATCAAACCCATGACTATCAATCCGTAAATATATGTATTTGAAATTTGACAGTTTGAATCAATTGTTTGTTTTGTAAAGGAACAGTTTGAGGCATTAAATTTTACAAATTCAAGTAACATTTTAAAACGGTCGTATCTACAAACACTTTTTATGTCCGCCTTTTAGAAAGGTAAAAAGATTTTTACACTAAATAAGTCTGCAAGCGTGTGCGCTTACGTGGAAAGTTTCATCTCTATATTGTTAGTGGGTTTTAACTAATAATTTTTAATTAAAATATCACATACAGACTGATAGAAGGGACGCTCATTTTAGGACATACCTTCATAGGAATTTTTTCAATCATTTTTACGCTTAGAATCATATCCTGAATGGCGTTTTCCGCCAGTTAGTGCACGCCCCTCTTGGGGGCGATGTCCAGGATCGGACGGCGACAATATTTTATTGCAATAATAAATTTAGTCAAATGCGTTTCATTTATTTTGACCGAGAAAACTGTTTGTTTACACAAATTTGTATTAAATTTATGCAATTAGTAAGTGCTTAAGAGTAGTCCTGGTTACTAAACCATATTTGCAATATTTTTATTGGCAGAATCTATTTCACTTAGGAGGTAAAATGGAGGCAATACTCAGCGTTTGTGTAACTTTCCATAGTTAATTAATAAAGCAAACACAGTTTAAAACACGAAAAACTTAATGCTAAAATGTTTCTAAATGCAATACTATGGATACAATATTGTTTGTTGCGTTTTTAGAACAATAATAAAGTCAACAAAAACAGAATCAGCTGGTGCCGATTGTTACTATATCATCACAAACAATAAGTCAGACAAAACTCAAATCAGCTGACTCCTACGAGTTTAGTATTAACTGAAACAATTCTTAAAAGAACTTACCAATAGTATAAATTTAATAAAAACTTGTATAAACAAACAGCTTTATGTGTAAAAATAAATGAAACTGATTTGATTAAATTTAATAATTGCAATGATAAATAACAGAGGGGCATGCACTGTCTGGCGAAAAATACCATAAGTCCGTTATTCTCTAACCAATTTTTTTTTAAACGAACTTAATCGATAGGGAATTCAATTTGCAAAAAAAGTTATTCTTGACATTTTTTCGGGAAAGGGCTAGTTATTTCGTTATTTCCGTTCGAAAGTTGTAAACGGTCGCCATTTTTAAAATATTGAAGTCACGTCAACTTAACTTTTTTCCCATTTAGGTAATACTATCAAAAGGTTGATATAAATTTGGTATTATTTCGTTTAGTAATTTTTTAGATATGCATTAAAAAAAAAAAAAAACATTTTGGTCACAGTAGGACAACCAAAATGATTTTAGACAAATTAACAGTGATTTGATGTTAACTTTGTACCCAAGAACAATTCCAAAACAATATGTGACAAGAGTTATGAAGCACCCTGTTTATTAACCCTCTTTTTACCCTCGTCCTTACATATTTCCATTAAAAATTAACTGTCAATACATTTTAATAAACTTCACAAAGTCTTTGATTCTTATGTTGATTAATTCCCTACGACTTGTACGAGAATTAATTCTCGCACAAATACAACACAACAGTAATGAAAACTTTATGTATTAATACATTTCTTTGTCTTTCACTGGAAACCTGAAAAATGATAAGTCTTTATTTTTCACAGATGTATTGTTGCAGTTTTTATAGGAACATTTAGATCCTCCACTTTTTGAACAGGACTGCATTGCAAAATGTAGCAGCTATTTACTTTACACACTAACAGTATTTACACTATAAACCATATTACATACTAAAACCATATTTACAAACTTACATTACTTAAAAAACATTAGAAAAGAAAACCAACTAAAATGTATTTATTTAGTACACTGCTATTACAATGTGGGAAATGAATCGCATTGACAAATATGGGGCTACGCTACCAAAGCTTGTCTGAGACACAACAATCTGCGCTCAAGGTCACATGACAGTCGGATCTCTCTGTCTCTCCTCTTTCCATTCTTGTCACACACTCGGCCTGCAAAACGCGCACTGAGAGCTCCTAGCGACGAGGTGCATGAACTAACTTTTATACCTACTTTAATGGGCTGAATTCTACCCATTTAAACTGTTCGTCTTATTGATATGTAGTCATTGCTAATACCGTACAACAATACCTAAAATGTTCACGCTTATTCTTCAAGGTCCTAGCTGCATCATCATAGAACACGAAAGAAATTATATTTCTGTTTGTAACTAGGCCTTGTTTATAAAACATTCATTGACGGTAAATAATTTCGAGTATAAAGTGATACACAAAAAATAACTTTCACACACAAAACTTATTTGACATATTTAATTTGGTTTAATCTTTACTCTTAAAATAAAACAGATTTTTTCAAATTATAATACACTAGCTGGCCCGATCCGGCTTTGCACGGATAGACAAATCAAAGTTAAAAGTATATTAACAAAAAAAAAATAAATCAATAAATATATTATACTATGTATTTCTTATGGGGGATTTTAGTAACTTTGACCCCCCCCCCAATCTCCCCTAAAATTTCGAATTTATTAAAAAACCTTCATTAGCGGGCATCTATGACCCCAGAGGAAGCTACATAATAAATTTTTTGGAAAAATCGTGATTTACTAACTTTGACCTCCCTAATCCCCCCTAAGATTTCGAATTGTTTGAAACCCTTTTTTAGCCAGCACCTACGGCCCTAGAGGAAGCTACATGCCAAATGTCATTCCAATCCGTTCAGTAGTTTTAGAGAAATAGTGATTTAGTAACTTTGATCCCCCCAAACCCCCCCGAAAATTTCGAATTTTTTGAAAACCTTTCTTAGTGAGCACCTAGGGTCCTAGATGAAGCTACATACCAAATTTCGTTCCAATCCGGTCAGCAGTTTTTGAGAAATCGTGATCAGTGAGTCAGTGGATTTGGCTTATATATATATAAACTAGTAGTTCTGTGAACAGTAGACCTCGCTCGTTGAAATAACAAATGTGGTTTTGAGCTTAGGTTAAAAAGAGTGTGCCAGTAAGGAAGTAAGCACAAGGTTTAGCCAGTGAAACATTATTTACAATTCCCGCGATTCCGGAATTTCTAGTTATCGTTTTTATTTCTTTTCTTGAGCTTTAACTGCTAAAGATTTTCTTTTAGAGGCATTGTGTTTTATTTAGGTTAATAATGCGTAAGATAGCTAAAAATATCAAGTTATAGAGGGAAAACATATAATTAAATATTTACATACTTAAATAACTAAAACTTAACAATGTATTTACAGTTCCATAACTTCCATATCATATTCCAATGTTAGAAATAATGAAAACAAACAATGTTAAAACTTCGTGATAGTGATCTCAACCCATGTACCAACACTTCCCACGGTGTCCTACGGTAATTTTTTGTATGTCCCTTATCGCCGAGAGGTTTCATTTGTTTCATCTCATTTTGTAATTCAAGTAAAGCTAAGTCAAATACTTTTATGAAATTTACAATGATAATTTACAGGTATACAGTTCAATTCTTTGATTTATCCTCTACACTTTCTTTTTGGGCAAATGATATATTCCTAAATTACTATTCAAAACAGGCCTAGTTTTGATAGCAGTCTTGTAGTAGGAACATAAAAACTGGTGTTTTCAAAATAAGAAATTTGAAATTGATAAATATTTTTATACAATTCTATTTAGAACTAAATTACGAAACTTGTTTACATTTATGAAAAAAATTACAATAATTTTTACTACTTTTTATGTAGGCCTAAAGGTAAACATTTTCCTTTCGCTATTGAACGTGATTGTTTCTTGAGCTAATAACTTTCTTAATTTTACTTCAATAATTTTTTTTACTGGAATATATGAATTCTTGAAACCTTTATCTACAAAAAAGCTATGGAACACTTTTGAATTGGTTTAGAATAAACGTATAAAAACATGGTTGAAATACAAAAACTTGGACGATTTTGAACAAATTCGATGATTACGGCCATTTTGTGAGTATACGGAAAAAAATTAAGAATACAATTTTGTTGAAAATTTAATTTGCTTCTAGCAAAATGCTATTAGTTTTTAAATTCGACTTACGGTTAAGCCACAAACTGGCTTTGGAAAAGAGCTTACACTGAGAGGAACGGTCCGGCCGCCATTTTTATTTTATTTAAGGGTTTAAAAATGAAAAATGGGAAAAAGCCCGTATATATACATGGCTCGGCCTAGGAATAAGGAACATTCATGCAAAAAATCATCAACATCGGTCAAGGCGTTTGGCCGTAATCGTGAGACAGACACACAGACGAAATGCCGAACGGTCGAGTTAAAACGGAGACCTCGCTTACGCTCGGTCAATAATAGCAACCCAAATTTTGAAAATAAAATGTAAATTAAACAATAAAGGTATATATATTATGTACGAAAGTAACATATAAAGCAAAACAGTAAAATTAGTATACAAATATTTTTGATACTATCGAAACTTACCAGAAACGAAGGAGTAATCGATAGTTGAATGGTTTAGTGCAAGGAAAGGTTTAAGTTCACTGTAGTCCACAATAGTAAAGTACTGTATACTCGTTACATAGGTTTCCAATCCCTTAGGTTTATCTTAAGCACTAAAGCTATATTGTATTTGTGTCTGTTGCATCGCATTACGGAGAAACATCCTTCTTCTCTAACTAAGCTAGATTTAAATAGATATACTTAGCCCAAGCGGTCGGAGTGGGTTTGGGTGGATATTTATTTTAACATGGTTTGTAGTTTGATTATAGGAGTATTGTGTTAGCGTTAGACGTTTCTAACGGGTCGTTACCTCTGTTGATATTTGTTTGAGGTTGGGTTGTATTAAAACGAATAATTAGTAGTACATAATGTAGTTCAGTGTTAGTAGCCTACAGTTTTATTGCTCAAACCTAGTTTAGTTTAAGATATTGATTTTATGTCTTATTTATATTGACACGTCTTTATTTATCGCTAACCAAAAGACAGAGCCCTCTGAATATCAGTTCTTTATTACCACGCATAAAACCTTAGCCTATAACTTTGTTGAGTAACCCCAATATGCCTATATAGAATATGTATGTAATCTGCTTGCTCACCCAATCTGTTGCTTCAGAAGCACTTGTTGACTTCCCCCAAAGTGTCCATAATGTCCTCGTGTCCCGAAGAATGTACCGTTGTCCAGTGGCTGAACTTCGTCGCTGTATGGAGACCGGGTGACATTCGTCCCTCTCACAATAATTAGTACAGATGGTGCCAAGTAGCGTGAAGCGTCACTTGAGTATGCGCTGTAACGCCTTACCCTCTCCTATTAGAGTGTGAGTCTTCAGTACATTCACTGCCAAAAAGTTTTGATACACAATCAACACGACTACATAGCTGATATGAATTAGGTAGGTCAGGCAGCTCTGACTGTACTCCGCCGCGAGAGGGGAAATCTGGTGGGAGCCGGCGTAGGAGACTTGCACACCCCCTCTTCGCGCTCCATCCTAATTGGCGCTATCTGTACTGGCCTGTTCCACCAACTTCTGCCCCTGCCCGTATCCCAAGATACCGACCTCACCGCTACCGTAACTCCTTGACCTCTCCGACCAACACACAATGGCCCAAATTCTAGGTCAGGATCAAGTTTATATAGCAAACTTCCGCCTGCTTAACTGACCTGCATGTTGAGTGTTTTGCCATGGTCAGGCATTTCCACAGTTCCTGTATCAGTCGTAATCATAACTTTTTACTTCCGTGTTTTGTCATTTGTTCTAACGACCTTAAACTAAACATTCCTTATCCTATTAAATTTTACACATAATTAATCTAACCATTTTCCTAACTATTCCTAACAATTATTGTTATATTGAAACAAATTTCCTCAAATACTATATAATATTTCCGTTACATAATACAACTTTTTAAGAGTAGTATTTAGTTTTCAACCGTAAACATTATTGTTCATCTTTATTAATATGTTTATTAATATATTATAATTTGTTATATGATATCGTACTTATTGTCTCGTCATTAATTCTATAACTTTATTAATATTAATTAACACATTTAATCGTGGCAATAACAAAATTGATTTAAAAACTTTTTTTATTGTCTTATAATGTAGTATCAACTCTATTTAGAACGTAAAAAACTTGTTTGAAAAACAATACATTTCTAACATCTTTAACCTATTTTTTAAAACTATATGCTTGTAAATAGTGTTTAAAACAATGATTATTACTCAAATTTCGTTTCGCAGAGATCTACACATACGAGGAAAACCTGGTTTGTAACAGGTTTCATAAAATATATCATTATGTTTTTATACGAACAAATCTGGACATTACAAGCTAAATACCCAATGAATTAAAATAGATATTCTTGGTATTTCTATAACATTTATATTTCATTAATATAAAACAGGTTTATAAAGCTTACCTAATATTAAACTATCCCTAAAAAATCCATTTATTAAATAATGTGAAGTGAAATGAAACTAATGAAGTTGTCATATTTTTCCATTACTGGTTTTATTCTGAAATCCAATGCACTGACACATCAGATCTGTATGATTGCATTTTACAAATAATTACATCTCCCGAAAACAACTGTTATTTAAAATATTTCTAATTACTGTAGCGCTTTTGACAAACTCAAATTCGGAAAATCTATTAAACGTACAAAATTGGAGTATTTTATTTCTTTTAGTTTAATAAATATTTCCTTTGTGATATCATTCAAAATATCCTTTCCCTATTGGGCTCAACCCAGGATAATAATACATTACTCCACCCTGTTGACCCTTTAGTAGATTTTTTGTTCACTCTTGTTATTTTTTACCACACAATTTTCAGAACTGATGGTATAATTAATTAATTATTTATAAGTTTTATTTCCTAAAAATTAAACAGTTTTATATCTATATATAAAGAAGAAAATTCTGTGAGTGTGAGGGTTGGAAGCGATCCAAATTTGTGTGCATGTTTGCTAAGCACTTACAGATTGTGCATTTGACAGATTGAGACCATATTTGGTACAGTGAATAGTTACGACAACATGGAGCTAACCCCGTGAACATTACTTCCATTAGACCTACTTACATTCAGAGGGTTAAAACTGTGGTAACAACTCTAAAACATTAAAACTGTTGTACTTGAAATGAATCTAGAGAGCATAGGAAGAGTAATAAACTAGTATTTCGATTACTTGGACCTAAGGGGTGAAAATAGGGAAACTACCTCTAGAGTTGGAAAACTGAAATTTAGTACACTTCTTTCTTAAATGTACATAGACAAATCTCAAGAATTTTTATTCTTGAGATAAGGGGGAAATGGGATAACTATCCAATAACGTCCAATAAATATAGACAGCTGACATTTTTGATCATATACTTAATATAACGATTCAACAATTAAAATCAACCACATTTGTTATTCTGGAGGCTGGAAAGGAGCAATTGTCTCCAACAGTGCCTCGAAAACATCCTCTCCGGCAACGTACTTGCTCCACATAAACTCCGACTCCAAATGTGGCATGCCCCTATGCTTTTTGTTACGCCACTTGCCCGAGCACCACATGCGTTCAACAGTTTGGGTATGAGTGCCACTTTCCAGATCTACGAAACTGTACTTCGTTGACCTTGACATGTACAAATCCGGCTTTCTCCAATTCTTTGGTCTTGTAAGCATGCCAGCTGTCTGAAAAGATGGCGCTGTTTTTCTTGATGTGCTTCTTGGTTTTTTTTATCAAAGGAGTCTTGCGATCCGGAACTTTCACCAAGAATCACTCACCAGTCTCGTGACAGATGCCACCAAAGATCCACTGTTGAGGCAGCAAGCGACCAGCATTGTGAACATCGACTCGTCAATCTCTATAATCATGTCTTCGCCGCCATTTTTCTTAACTGGACGTTGAGCAAGAACCTCTGCAACCACTTCGCGCTTACACGCATTCCAATTGACTGTAGTTGCCTGAGCCATGCCTACCTCCTCCTTACACCAATTGCTTGGCCCAACAATAAAAGAAACGCACGGCAGAGACAAACGATAGCGGCTGTCAACGAACCAGTTCCCGGCTCGCATTCTGATCTTTTTCTTGCAAGCTTCCAAATGATTTCTTTTCCTGAAATAGAGTTTCATTTAATGACCATTTGCACAGGTTCGCTCAGATGGCAAAATACCTTTCTCTTGAAGAAAAGCGACAGCCTCTTCTTCAGTTCGTGGCCGGTCGAAGATATTCATCTAAAAATTAAAAAACAAAGAAATTGAGAAACAGTATATATATCAGAAGTAGTCCAGGGGTGGCATTCTACAAGTACCTTATTTTATGTAGAATTTAGGCTAAGATGTGACATTTTTAATGATTTTTAATTTGTGAGTTTGTTCATGGACGACAAACAAGTGATTATTTTTCTACGAAGAGATCTTTTGTGAAATAAATTTGATTTAGGAAATGTTTATATTCTATGGTGGATAGTCTTAGAAAAGTTATCTGCCAATAAAAAATAGAAATAATAAATATCGTAAGGGGACCGTATAACTAAGAAATATGTGTAATCTATATAATATTTTGATGACTAATAGTTTAAAAAAAAATAATTACTATAATGTATTGCCTTATTGTTTAGTTAATTTTTAAAGGCCAAACAACATAATGGTAGTTACCGCAATTTTTTTTATAAAGTTAATGGTTGACTATTGAATGAAAAACTAGTAGAATCTGTGTTTATTTTTAAGTTTTCTATTTAACATAGTCATATTCACATTAATTTCGTCAAATCTAAAAGCAAAAATGAATATTACAAATAAATAATGTAAATGTGGTTATCATGTTAAAGTAGCGATATATCGCAAAATAATAATACATTTTAATGAAACCGTCAGATACAATACGAACATTTTGTATTTTCTTTGATGTTCAATGGAAAAAAATACAATATGATTAGGATAACAGTATAATATATTTACGAAACCATAACATTTTACTTTTTATTTTTGTCGTATTTGTAGAGAGTGAAATTGGATATTGAGAATTGATAGCATGCATGGCTGAAACAAACCTGGAGTTGACACGAGGAGTAAGTGTATGGCTTGAAGCTATTTCATCCACGTTCAACCACCCCTGTTCTCCCTTCTATGCTACATTACAGACCAATTTTATGGCTTACTTTGTCTTGATTTTAAATCAATAGGCCTATCTTTAAAAATGTTGAATCACTGCATTTTCTCTAAACTGATTGACCAAAACTATGATAGCTACTAATCTACAATTGAAAACTAAAAATTTTCAGGGTACTTTCAAACCATTATGTAAAAGTATGCTAAGAGGGGATTTAGAAAATTATTGAATTTTAAGAATTATTGAAAATGATCAAGATACGATTGTTCACTTTCAGGCCTGTAACACATAAACCAGCTGATTCTAATCAAAAGCTTAGCAACACAATTCTATGTGTAGCCTATACTGAGCTAACACACATTTGTTGAACGCATTTATAAACCAACAGCTTGTTTAAGTTAAATTATCAAAATAACAACAAAATGAAAATTAATGAAACAACTTACTATATTAAAATTCAAACATTTGTTGTTACATATCAACTCCTATAAAAGCGAGTGTACGTACGAGAGTAACATATAATACAACAGCTGATTTCATCAGCATCTGTTCTAAACCTAGCCTATATTATACTTTGAGGTTATGTTTACAACTTCAATCATTGTAATTTCTTGTGAAGTTGATTTTTGTAAATATGGGTTATAGAACTAATGTATGCTATAATACGTTATAATATTTGCTTAGAGATTATAAACTGTATATAAATACGACCTTTTATCATCAATATAATTATTCGTTTTTACAAATTTAAAGAAGAAAAAATACCTATTCGTTTAACTTCGGAAACATTCGTACATCGTCGTATAACATATAAACGTATTCGATTATTAATTATTTATTTACTATAACTAGCTGACCCGTGCGAATATTTCGCAAGTTCAGAGTAGGCCTACATTTACCTGATTTAACACGTTGATTTAATTCAGTTAATTAAGTTTATTTATTTACATTGGTTTATAAATAACAGTTTCCCTATAACAATCTTACAGTGTAAACAATCTAACTAACAGCTGTCATGCTAGTTAAACAGATGGTTAATAGATGGCGCCTTTCATTAGGAACATACAAAGTATAATATAAACGAGTTTTAATCAATTTTTGTTATTAATACATGAATTTTAAGCTGTTTGTATATTTTTCCAGTGTAGCGGTTAAGGAAAGCTTTAAAATGATGCCTCATTCATGTAATTTGATGATGTATTAAGAAAGTTATGGCGTACCGACAAAAAAATGGCCTTGAGAAATAATATATGCGATATTTAATAACTTTTAAATCATTTGATCTATCATTATGAAATAATTAGCAATTAAAAGATAATATTTGTATCTTTCTTCAGATATATAATAATATATTTAAATACAAAATTTTAACAAATAGGACTACAGTTTTATAATCCTTTTAATTGTACACATTTTTCGAGTTAAAAATCCCCATTAGCATAGTTAGGTAGGCCTAGATAAAGTCAGTTGTTTTTAAATAGTATTTTTTTAAATAATGTATTTAGTGTATCTAATTAATCTGCCTGGAATTTTTCACGGGGGCTTACTAGTTTTTCATAAAACAGTCGATTTGGATCAAAACATTAACACAATTTTTGGTTAGGCCTAAACTAAGCAAAAACAAATTTCTAGCATTTACATTTATTACAATAACAACCAACTTGGCAAATTTAGAATCAGGTAATTATTGTTTACACAACAGCTTTTCTAAGTTAGGTTAGCGAAATATATATAAAAAAAAAAACAATAAAAAATCTTCGAAAAGGCTAATTGTATTAACATTTAAACATATGTTGATTAAAAAATAAAACATCTGTTTTGGATTAAAAGCTGAACACAATTTTAAGTTACTCATATACTGAACCAAAACACGTTTCTTAAAAGCATTTACTTTAATTTATTACAATATAAATCAACTTTGCAAATTTAGAATCATGCAATTGTTCTTCACAACCAACAGTTTTTACTTTCTCATATACAGTATAGATAAAGTATAGTGATCGCAAAAAAAATCGATGTTGAGATTTTTGTAAAAATATCCGTTTTGGGACCCCCTGAGTAAAAAAAAAATGTTTTTTACAAAATGTCTGTCTGTATGTATGTCTGTATGTATACAAAGCTAGAGCGAAAACTATTCGATCGATTTCAAACAAATTTGCACCAAACACGTCAATTAAGCCTGTACAGATGCATGAAAAAAGGTTTTGAAAAATTTTGAAAAACAACCCCCTCTATGGCCAAAAAACCCCAAAAAATCATCAGTTATTATTATTATTATTAGCTAAACGAGAATTTTTAGAAAGATGCGGTTTTTTTGCATATGGTAGGGTACATGAAAGGCTACAAATAAGCCAAATTTTGACAGTACATGTCAAGTAGGCCTGTATAGATGCACGAAAAATTTTTTTGACAAATTTTGAAAAACAACCCCCTTTTTGGAAAAAACCCCCCAAAAAAATCAGTTATAATTTTTTTATAAAAAAACGGCTCTAACGATTTTGATAAAATTTGGCTTATTTGTAGCCTTTCATGTACCCTACCATATGCAAA
>JAGFPH010002146.1:151258-165630 GCA_018207615.1 Philaenus spumarius
ATATATAAAAGTAGTTAACTATAAAATTACAAATCGTGTCAGAAATATTGTGAAAAATTTATTAAAACCAAATTTACGAACTGTGTCAGAGAGATAATGTAAAATGTACTACATACTACATTACTACATTACAAGTTTGAACTCAATCAGTCCAACATTTATCTAGATAAGAATTATTTTGAAATACAAAATGGCGGATATCTGGAAAACGATGCGTTTTCGGGCCTATGTTTGTATTTACTTTTCTCTTAGTTTTAGCTATAGAATAAGCTACCGAGAAAATGCCGTATAGTTTATAACTACCCTGTTTAATGGCCAGATTAATTACTTTGGCGGTAACACATAATTCCAAAAAATATGTTGTAAACAATTAATTCATCATAAGTATTATTTGCATATTTCGTTTAAATAATTGTTCTCACCATATTCTCTTAAAAAAAAAAAAAAAGATAATCTTGTTACATCTCAATGTTTATCTAATAGATTGCCTAAGTATGTTAATTAAAACGTCAATCTTACCTAATTACTACATTTTTTTAAGAACTGATTTTACTGTATTATTTTTCTGATACAAAAATGTCAACACAAAAAATTCAGCCATTTTTATTACACGTTTGTAACTCACATAGAGATAATCATTCAAAAAAATATGTTTTTAATTGTATTTATTTTCCGAAGTAGACACTTCCAGAAGACACTATAAATAACGCATTTTTTTTGAAATTCATTACTTTATTATACATCACACGAAATAAATAATATTAAAACTAATGGGGAAATAAAATAGTTGCACAAATATTTCAATCCATGCATGTAAATTAATAGTGAAGGTTTGTTGTTAACAAGAAATGTTTAATACAAACAATATAGGCCTACAAATGCAAATTAATTTTAGCTTGCCCTATATCAGTTATTTAAGTGTTTTTTTCCTTCTGTTATTTACAGATCGTTGAATCGGTTTAGCAATATTATGTGTAAAAGCAATTAGATGGTGTAGAATAGAAGTAGTAACTGAACTGTTAATTCCAGTCAACAGTCGGATTTTTGCAATTTCGATTTAATTACTGCTTCTATTTGAGCAGATTATATCAACTGAGTTAATGTAACGGTATGTATGTATTTCATGCGAGAGTAATGCAAACTAATTGTTGAATGATTTACTCGCTGTTGTAGAAGTAATTTCACCTGTATTGTTTGCAGTATCATCGTTTACATGAACGACATTTTAAACCTCAGTTTTAAAATTTGCATTTGAAATAGAAACCTGGAAGTTCAGCAATACAGTACGTTTATTCAGTATTGACTTGAATTTGCCCCTAGATTTATTTGTAAGTACTTACACAGGGTGCAGCTTCAAAAACAGGAATCACTGAAAATGGAATTATTAATTTCCCAGTCTTAGAATGCTAGTTTCTGCAGCAGCAACTTGGTCCGTGTTGACAGCTGGTTAACAATGTTGGGTGTATCATATTGCCATAAGTACACACGTTGCAGAACTATGGG
Organism: Philaenus spumarius; assembly: GCA_018207615.1. NCBI lineage: Eukaryota > Metazoa > Arthropoda > Insecta > Hemiptera > Aphrophoridae > Philaenus > Philaenus spumarius. The sequence goes on from JAGFPH010002146.1 coordinate 152,762, forward strand.
AGATAGATGGTAGGTTTCCGCTTTGTAATAATTTTCGTTTTGAAGATTCATTATTAGTTCGTTATTACAGCTTTTAAGTCTTTTCCAATGAACGATATATGGTTTTTAATAGTTTTATTATTTTAGCAATTAGATTCATCAATAAGAATACGCTTTTGTGCGGTGTATTAATTATTAGTATTATTTTGTAGTAGTCAAATTACTACTACAAATTACTACGCATCATGTAGTCAAATAGTGAAATATATCTCAGTCTGGAGCGAGTTTTCTAATATCGTATTCTATGTTTAATGTGATACATTTTAGTTAATATCTACGCCTCTGATAATCAATAATTAGGTTGAATATAATAACAATTGAATTTTTCGCGTAGCAGACATTTAACTTATTAGTGAATTTCCGTAGGAAAAATGAGCTATTGCAGTGGCCAAGGTCGGGAGTAGCAAATGAGCACCGATCATGGTCCCCAGAACACGTTTTGGGGTGTCATTAAAAATCATATATATATGTACATGATTTTATATATCTTTATATGTGTTCGCACTCTAGCGGCCGCATTTTAAGTCCGATTTGCTTCAAATGTGGTACACATGTTGGTTGTCTACGTCGCTCGGACGAGTTCGTTAGCCAAAAAAATCCAACAATCGGAAGCACGTTTTTGACCGGAAGTAAATTTTTTGTTGAGATTTTTGTTACTAGAATGAATTTGTTTTTGAGTTTTTTCTACAAATATAAATGTAGGATGTTATTCTGCACATTTTGTTTTTTTATGTGACCTTATAGCTTGCTTGGTTCCCCCAAAATTGATCGAAACGTAAAATACCATAGAAGTATCCGGTTCAAAGCCACGTTGGATTCTACCGTGGGGTTGGCGTATGCTTTTTGTATTGAAGATACTCCCAATACGGGAGTTGGCTTGCGAAGCAAGCAATGCTTTGTGAATTGAAGATACTCCCAAAATGCGGATTGACGTGCGAAGCACGCAATGCATTGTGTATTGAAGATAATCCCAATATGCGGAATGGCGTGCGAACCATTTTGCAGCTATTCAGCACCGTCGTGAATAGACCTATTACCCAAATTGTTGGTTGAAACCCTAAAACATAGGCCTATAAACTTAATTTTGGAAATTTTCTCAACTCACGTCAGCGGTTCAGCGGAATTATTTTATTATTCATTAGTTATTTCTGGCTAACTAAGCACCCCGAGGCTAGCGACATGTGGGGGCCGTTTTTTATTAATTACTGTCCGTTATGTAGATTTAATACTTTCTTAGTGCCTAGCGTGGCAGAGTTGGTTGCCTAAATTGGGCCAGCAAGTTTAAGTTACCTAATTGTTATTTCATCAAGGCTGGTTGCGGATCCAGTGGTAGTTTGGTGTACCAGAATAATTACCCAGAAGTGATAGTGTTAATTATATAACATCCACGGGGTACACTCAGGCTAGATTTGAACCATTCGTTACAAAAGGCAGTCTTCTAGTATACTACAGCTTGCCTTTCTAAGATATGAACCAAAAGTCATAGTAGTTAGTAGTCCTTAAAAATACAGTGTTTTCAGATACACCGTGGATTGTTTAACCACCTACGTTCTCAGACAGTATCTGCTCACAAACAAAAAGTTGAATATTAGAGTTCATTAAGTAAGTTGTGTTAATCTTTATTAAAAAAGAACAGTAATAAAAAATTACACCTAACAAAAAATTTATGTAATATTGAATCTATATATATAAAAGCCAAATCCACTGACTTACTGATCACGATTTCTCAAAAACTACTGAACGGATTGGAACGATATTTGGTATGTAGCTTCCTCTAAGGCTATAGGTGCTCACTAAGAAAGGTTTTCAAAAAATTCGAAATTTTAAGGGGGGTTTGGGAAGGGGCCAAAGTTACTAAATCACGATTTCTCTAAAAATACTGAACGGATTTGAATGAAATTTGGTATGCAGCTTCCTCTAGGGCCGTAGGTGCTCTCTAACAAAGGTTTTCACAAAATTCGAAATCTTAGGGGGCTTTGGGGGGGGGGGGGTCAATGTTACTAAATCACGATTTCTCTAAACCCACCGAACGGATTAAAATGAAATTTGGTATGTAGCTTCCTCTAGGGCCATAGGAGCTTGCTAAGAAAGGGTTTAAAAAAAATTCGAAATTTTAGGGGGATTTGGGGGTCAAAATTACTAAAAAAAAAACCACCGAACGGATTGGAATGAAATTTATTATGTAGCTTCCTCTAGGGCCCTAGGTGCTCGCTAAGAAAGGGTTTAAAAAATTCGAAATTTTTGGGAGATTTGGGGGGGGGTCAAAGTTACTAAAAATCCCCATAAGAAATACACAGTGAAATAAATTTATTGATATAATACATTTTTTGTTAATATACATTTAACTTTGATTTGTCTATCCGTGCAAAGAAATTTATGTAATATTGAATAAATTTGTTCTCAATTAAAGAAACACGACGAACGCATCAGGCCCCAGGCAGTAAGCTGTCAGCTGCTATAACTCTCACTGATGTACAGTTTACTTCAGGGGGAATCAAGCTTTTAAGTTTGAGTGGAAAGGGGAAGAGCATATGGCTAGACAACATTTTAGGGGTTGTACACTTCATTGATGTGCAAAAATATTATTAAAATACGTGAGCATAAATGTAAGTTCACTTGGTTGTTTTTTAAAAATATTTTTAGAAAATTGAAGACGATGCAATTGTTTTGTATTTTATTGCTATTAAATAGTTAGATGTTTTTGAGAACGATACTGGTTGGGGAAAATATTCGGGAGTATCTCAGAACTGAGTATTACTAAAAATTTAACAAGATAACATTTTAAGATAACATGGACTTAACTAATTTATTTTTAAGTTTGAAAAAATGTCTCTATCAATATCTTGAATTTAAATTTGTTTGCTGAAATACGTCACGTGATCGTCACGTTGATCATATGATACATGGTTAAATGTAGCGTTGGGGAAAAAACGATATCGAAAACTGTGAATTTCAATCAAAAATTCTTTTAAGTAATTAGTCGCTTACATTTCATTTAGTAAATTCAAATTTACTGTTTACGTTTAACCATCAAAGTAAAGTAGATTTTTACGAATTTTTTTTTTATTAAAACGTAACTAAAAATATATTTTAAACATATTGTGTATTATTTTTTTTTAAACGTAGTTCTAAACGTGTCATATATAATTAAACATTATTATTTTCAAATAAAGTTGTTATACAATCTCTTAAATTTGAATAGAATATTAGCAGGTAATTTCCATAGTTACTTGCGACCTGCTTTATAAATAATGTCCATACTATTTTACTTTTACCACGCTGTTATTATTTAAAATGTTGTCCGAACTCTATTTATTTTGTAATAACAGTTATTTAAGTATGGTTTTATCACTACAGGTAACACACACACACACACACATACACACACCCCCACACATGTATCCTTTGCAAAGAAACAAATAAACAAAAGAAGTATTGTAGTGCTTGTCAGATTATAATTTTTTTAAATATGGCGATTATGCTTTTTTGATTACTGATTACATAGAAAATCGAGGCAGTTCACTTCTAACACTACTTTTTTTAATAATAAAGCATGATTTTGATTGAAAATGCTATTTAAAAACGGTGCGCGAGATTCTAGCGTGTTAGATGTGAACCTTCTACAGGTTCACAGACTTGAGTTGTGAACCTTCTACAGAAAAAAACTGGGGTACATCGACTTGAGGTACATTTATATACATGTTAGTAGTCATGAAACTCCCTTTGCCATTGGTGTTTCTGTAAATATTTATAGTTTTATTGACTCTCTACATTAACCATGTTAACAGTCCCAAACGGAATAGACTCAGTTAGATATAGTTTGTTGTTTTTAGCCCTAAGTAGTTTCTTTTGAAGAACGAAGTTAAGAAAATCAATTGAAAACAATAAAGAACGAGTTAAACATATAACAACTGATTTAGTCCATTACTTTTAATACTTCAACTAACATTAAATAACTATTTAAACGTGTTCAGTTAATGCAAACTTTAAATATGCAAGCATTTACTGGTTTCCTATGCTACTTATTAACACAGTATACGCGGCTCATGCTCCCTCTCGTTCTTCTCGATTGTGTATCATCGTTACATTTTGCCAGTTATAGACTTATGGTATTATCGTGTATATCAACAGCCAGCTGCCGGGTTTGAACCAACGATGTTTCAGCTTTATCAGACTGGGCTAACGCCTTTAGCCATACGGAAATCCTGCTTCCCCAGTATTCGTTTTATGAATTATTATACTACATGACTTGTCACAATCATAAAAACTAACTTGTATAAAAAGGTGGTTAGTGGTCAATGAGCACCAATCATAGTCCTCAGAACACGTATTGGGGTGTCATTAAACAATTTTATATAAATATATATTTATGTTTTCGTTCTCTAACAGCCGAATTTTACGTCAAATTTGGTACACACGTTGGTTTTCTAAGTCACTCGGACGAAAAAATCCCAACAACCGGAAACAAGTTTTTTTTCACCGGAAATAAAATTAGTTTGAGACTTTTCGTACTATTTTATGTAAAAAACTTTTTTGTGGTTTATCTAAAAAAAGATAGTAAATTATTCTGCCCATTTTGTTTTTTATACTATCTCAAAGCCAGTCTCACTGCTACAAAATTAATAAAAACATAAATTACTATAAAAGTACCCGGTTCAAATTCATGTATTTGATTTTACCTTGTAAGCGGCTTCTGATCAGAGGTTGCAATGACGAGGTGCAAACTCGTAAACTGGAGGTTGTGGCGCAGTCAAATTCTACTAATGTATTTCGAACACGCTTGCAGCTATTCAGAGCCTTCGTGAGTAGACCAATTTACCAAATAAATCATAGATTAAAACTGTAAAACATACAAACTTAATTTTGTAAATTCGCTCAACTTACTTCAGCGGTTCAGCTGCGTGATCGATTATTTAAAATTTTGTATACATAGTTTTATCCATAGTCATTTTATACTTATGAACTACTAGTAAAGCCCCCGTGAAAAATCACAGGCAATCAATTAGATACACATAAGAAATAAATCATTTATAAAAATACTATTTACAAACAACAGACATTTTGTAGGGCTGCCTAACTATACCGAGGGAACTTTTAACTGGTAATGTGTCCAATTATAAGGATTATAAAACTGTAAACCTATTTGTTAAAATGTTGTACTTAAATACGTTATCAAAATAAAGATAAAAATATTATCTTTTGCTTGCTTTTTATTTCATATTGATTGATCAAATGATTTAGAAGTTATTAATATTATAATAAAGAAATTAATAATCCAATATGTTTATATGTTATACGAAGATATATGAATGTTTCCGAAGTTAAACAAATTGATATATCTTCTTTAAATTTGAATAAATGAATATTATATTGATAATAAAAGGTTGTATTTATATAAAATTTATAACCTCAAAGCAAATATTATAACATATTATAGCATACATTAGTTCTATAACTCATATTTACAAAAATCAACTTCACAAGAAATTATAACGATTGAAGTTGTAAACATAACCTCAAAAAATAATCTACGCTAGGTTTAGAATAGATAATGGGTGAAATCAGCTGTTATATTATATGTTACTCACGTACGTACACCCGCTTTTATAGGAGTTGATATGTAACATCAAATGTTTGAATTATAAATACAGTAAGTTTTTCCATTAATTTTCATTTTGTTGTTATTTTGATAATTTAACTTAAACAAGCTGTTGGTTGTAAACAATAATAAACTAATTCTAAATTTACTGAGTTGGTATTAATTCTATAACTCATACTATTTCAAAAAATCAACACCACAAAAATATAATGATTTAAGTTGTAAACATAACCCCAAAGTATAATCTACGCTAGGTTTTGTTTAAGTATTACAGATGATTGGTGAAATCAGCTGTTATATTATTACTAACGTACGACGTATGTACGTACGGACATACACTTCCTTTTATAGGAATTGATGAAAATATCACTATTATCATTATTTTATGATATTTTGTAATTGATTTTTTTACCGTGCATTTAAAACTTAAATGTCTAAGTTTATGTTAAATATTATATATAACAGTTCAGAGAACGGGAATTGATTTGTATTCCCGAAACGTCGTGTTTGATAATTTAGCACACAAATGATGGCAAATTTCCAAACAAGTAATTATAGTAAAATTCAAAGAAGCTAGACCACTAACCTTAAACAAACTAATAAAATTATTACGCCTCAGAGTTATGACTGAGGTCAATTAAAATATTTGCAAACACAAAAACATGCTTAAATATTTGTAAACTGAGTAATATGGTCAACCTTTTTAACCTAGCGTGTACAATTTTAAGAGGTATGTTTTTGTTTATTTTATATTCAGTACGATTTTCATTTGAAATGTTCTAAAGTACTACGAGAAATTTACTCAAATCTCTTTGAGAACTCTTTTACAACATTTAAGCTCCGCCTAACTAATTACCATACATTTGACAGAAAACGTAAAAACAATTTCAAAGCTACTCTTTACTTCAGTAGATAAAAGTTTGTCTTTCAGTATAACTTGCAGGAACTTAAGAAAACTTATATTTTGAGAAAAGTTATGGTAAAGGGAAAATATGTGGGAAATATCGGAAAGTAAAAACTGATGTCAAAGAACTGAACTTGAAAGAAATCAGACAACAAGCTCACACAATCATAACTGCGCTAAAAGTATTGTAATATTAGTGATTCAATTTTACTTTGTGGTTTTAGTAAATGTAGGATGAAATTAAAACCTAAATTGATTTGTTACATTTTGTTATAGATAAGTTAATTGTAAATAAATACTGACAAATTTATAATTATGATTTAATTTATGAGCAAAAACTGACAAGGGGATGTAAGGTCACAATCTTAACATGCTTATACCACTTTACATATATTTAATTCAGATCCAATACATTTCCTAATTTTACTTTCAGTTTAGCATATAGGTTTCCTGTCAGTAACTGCTGTCATAGAAAATTCTTTTTGAGTATAATATTGTTGTGCTGCTTTTATTGATGCTGCATTAGCTTTTGACAGGATGTGGCATAAAGGCTTTACTGGATTATTACCAGGTAATTACTGTAGACTGTTGGAATCATATCTTGTGGGTCGTTCTGCGCTGTTTATGGCAATGCTAGATCAACCTTCTATCCCATATAGGCTGGAGTGCCACAGGTCAGTGTTCTTGTATTTGTTATACACAGCAGATATTCCTACCACTAATAATACAGCTGTTGCCACATTTGTGGACGACACAGCAGTATTAACTACTGGTGAAACTCAAGCTCAGGCAATTGACCATCTTCAAAGTTGTCTTGACCGGGTAGCGGAATGGACCTGTGACTGAAAAATCAAACTCAACGACCAAAATTCAACACATGGTATATTTGCTTTGCGACACGTAGATACTAGGCAATGTGTTTATATAAATTGCAAGCTAATACCGCAACATGATTCAGTTAAATATTTAGGAATGCATTTTGATAAACGCCTTACACGGAAACTCCACGTGAAAAAGAAGTAGAAAGGATCTGCCTTGAAATACGTCAAATGTACTGGCTAATTGGCAGGAAATCGCAATGGAGCTTTATAATAAACGACTACTTTATTTTAAAATAATCAGACCAATTTTGACAAACGGAGTAGTACTTTGGGGATGTAAAAAAAAATCTAATCGACTGTTGATACAAATAAGCTAAAATAGTATAATTTGTGCAATGACCAAAGCAAGATGGTATCAGCGTAATGAAGACATACATTCGGACTTAAATCTGAAATCAGTGGAAGACGTTATAACAGATTATGCAAATATAAATGAAAAGAGACTCCTTAATCATGTTAACGTGGAAGCTTTACAGCTACTGGACACGGAACTGTGTATAAGAAGATTTTGCCGGCTGAAGTCACAGGATCTACTATTATTGAATTTTTAGGTGCCTAGTAAGGTTTACATAGCCAGAACCTAGAATATGTTTTAGGCTTCAATTCATGTTTATCGCTTTCTTGTATATGTACTACTTATTTGAGCAGTAGCTGAACATTGTAATAGTCTAGCATAAAAAAAAGAATTATATAGGTTTCCTTTCTATACAATCTGTACCGTTATGTTCAAACAAAAATTACAGAAAATATTAATAAATTCATTATCCTAGTATCCAGGTCTCTCTAATTGCATATAATAAATGTTCTCAATCAAAAAATCTTCCATCCTTAAAAACATTAATAGATTAATCTTACCTTCAGCACTAGTAATAACTTTGAAAAACTCCTCCACCCCGAAAACCCAAGACCATTGGAAGATCAAACAGGCATGTACAAAATAACCTGCTATTGCTGTGATAAAATCTGCATTTGACAAACGGGAATAGCTTTCAATAAACGTTTTAAAGAGCGCCTGTCAATAAACACTTTTTCTGGTAACACATTGTACTACGCGCGATATTCAATTGACGAAAACCACAGTGACACGTACTTTGGCAGTAACTTTAAACCAATAAAGATTTGAAGTAGAGGTAAATTAATGAAAACAGTAGAAAAGTTTGAAATTTATAACGTATTTAAAGTAGAAAACAAAAACAAAGAACACCAATTATTAAATAAAGTATTGAATGTCGATTCGAACATTATATACGATACAATAAGAATCCAGGAAGACCGCGAATAGTTTTAAGTTCGTACAGGTAACAGATAGGCTGTCGACGTTCGGTAGCAACAAGGTGCGCACTGACTAATTGTGTTTTCAATGTGTGGTTGTTTTATGTGTTTGCGTATTTTAACTTATTGTTTTGACGACCTTCAATTAACTGTATGAAAAAACTAAAGGAGTCACTGACAGAAAAATACAAGGTACTGCACTTTATTATATAGAAAGTATTAACATAAAATTAGTCTGAATAAAAAGGATACCATTTGTTACGTAATTAATAAATATTAAAATAGTGTTTATATAGTTATAAGATCACAATGATTTAAAAACCCCGAACCACAAAACAAGGAACAAAAACAATAACTAAACAACTAAATTGTGAGTTATGTTTAATACGTTACCCTTATGAACATTTCGATGACATGGTCATCCCTCAGAGGGTTTTAACACTACCCCTCTCTTATTTGTTTAGTTATAAGATGTATGTTAATAAATTAATTCTAAAAGTAGCAGGTGTACCCGCAGCTTCCCTTGCAGATACGAATAAATGAATGAATAAAATATCGGATAAATAGAAAGAGTTCAGTGACCAAAATATTTAGCGAGTTTCTTCCAAATCAATCTATGTTTCCTTTTTACGCTTACATACAAGATAAGCTAGCATCAGTAAGCGCAGTTTGTTTGATGAGAATTTGATTTCTGTCTTTAGCTTCCTAGTCCTTTTCTGGTATTTAGTATATTCTACAACGATCCGGATCAGGAAGTCCTGTCGATGGCCCAGAATCTTCTGGAACATTCTTAAATATTCTTCAATATTCTAGAACATTCTGTCTGGAATATTCTGGAAGCTTCAAAAACATTCATGTACATTCTGGATTCCCAGCTGCTTCATAAGAAGTCCATTGGTGCGATGCCTACTTTTGCCACTTCATTTCCGAACCCTACCCCTGCAGTTCCAAATCAAAAACCTTCTTTATGGATGGGGATGGAGGGTTACCATATCATAAAATCCGCGGCTGCTGGCGTGGGTTTCGGTATTATAGCGGCACACAAGTTCAAACTACGTTTTCATTAATTTATTGTATATATTGATTAAGGAATAAATTGACATGGGGTTTATTGTTTTCGATTTATTCCCTGTTGTTCTTAAAGTCTTTACTTTATACAAGTTAGTCTAATGAAGAAAGGATAGTAGCGTATAGTGTCAGTTAACCAAAGTAACCTTTGGCTAGAACCTTCGTAACTGTGTTGGAAATTCCGGCTGCAGCTGCCTGGAGAACACCTTCCCCTGCTCCCTATAATATACATTGTTTTCAAAACTTATAATAAAGAAAAAGAGTGAAATAAAAAACATATTATTGTCTCTTAAACATTTACTAAGAAAATGACTTGAACCATTGTTAATGCAACTATGATAGAATCTTAATGAAGAGAGGGTAGCAGCGTATAGTGTCATTTAACCAAAGTAACCTTTGGCTAGAACCTTCGTAACTGTTTTGGAAATTCCGGCTGTAGCTGCCTGGAGAGCACCTTCCTGCTCCCTATAATATACATTGTTTTAAAAACTTAAAATAAAGAAAAAGAATGAAATCAAAAATATATTATTATCGCTTAAACATTTACTGTACCAAGAAAATTACTTGAACCATTGTTAATGCAACTATGATGGAATCTTACTAATGATGGTTAACGCATCTAATAATGAAACACAAACAATTCATAATTGGATAAACGCGCTCTTTGATTCAGTATTATAAACCTCAGTTGTGTAGTTTGAAGCCTAGTACTCGAGTGCAGCTTACTTGTCCTATACGTTACTCCTCCTTCTCCAATAGCACACCTGACTGACATTCAATAAAGACTTGAAGAAAAGAAAACCATTATCTTCTCGCATAATGACTATAAAATGGATGTTACACAAAACTTTTTACAGTGCATAATATTTTTTATGGACTTTCAAAATGTATAGTTAAGTTCGTCTGATGGGATTCTACGCTCATAAAATATTTTAAACTTGCCATTACATACATAATAGTAGAGTAAGAAACTTTTCCAACTTTAGCCGCCAGTCGTCGAGTGGAAATATACCGACCTTTGGCTTTAAGTCCAAGATTAAAACTTTGTACAATAAAGCTGTTTAACTATGAGCTTTACGTTCCAAATAAAGTTTAAAGCGTAATCCCAATCTAATAGTTTTCTAAATCTGTTATTAACTCAAATGCAGTTAATATTCTGATTTAGTTTTTAGTTGGTTGTCCATCCAACTCTTATTCGACAATTTGATTTAATTTTCCAAATATTTTTTCTATGACGGAATGTTTTAACAAACAGGAATAACTGGAACACAGTGCATCAAATATAATAAATATTGCAAATTTTCACTTCCTGGATTAATTAATTAGTCATAGTATCCGTAAGTCATTCATTATAAACAAGTAAATGATTAGTTTAAATAGTTGTTAAAAGTAATAATAACCATTAATCAGCATAATAAACTGTCCTTTTAGTGTTTAGATATTATGCAATAATGAAGCTGTCCTAAAACAAATGCTTTAAAATAATTTTTACAAATAATTAATTTAAAAGTTACAAAGGAAAGTGCGTTATATGTAATCTCAAAACTTTGATTAGTAAACCAACTTAAAAATAAAATAAAATAATAATAATTAATTAAAGATAATAAATAAATTAATAATTATTAATTAATTAATAATAATTAATAATATATAATAATTACGTAATTAAATTATAGAACTATGGGTTTACAACTGTACGAATAGTAACTTTTTTATGAAATACAGTCGTACTCGGGCAATTAAAAATGTAATTAAATTGGAGAGTTAAATAATAATAATTAATTAATAATAAATTAATTATTAATTAATTAATTATAATTAATAATACATAATAATTACGTAATTAAATTATAGAACTATGGGTTTACAAATGTACGAATAGTAACTTTTGTATGAAATACAGTCGTACTAGGACAATTTTAAATAATTTAACTTATGTTAATAATATTATTTATGATACCTATAAAATTAATATCTATTATAAACATTTCCTTATTGTCTGCAGCCTACTAGTTCTAAAGTCATAGCAAGGCCAACCAAGTGGTCAAACTTTTCCTTATTTAAACTTCATATTTCTGTGAACTGCCAGTCACCAACACCAATTAGTCCTCTGTCATAGCTCAACGGCTATGGTACTTGCCTCATAAGCAAGACGTCCCGGGTTCAAATCCCGCGGGGGACCATAAAATATTAAAAAGCCCAAAAAAAAACATGCTCGTTAGCCGCAAGGCACAAAGTGGCATGAAAAGCAAAAAAAAAAAAAAAAAAAAAAAACCAACACCAATTAATTAGTAAATATCATTATGCACAATTTGAAACTTGTAGTATCTTACCCTTGTCGTATTGCAGTTATTTAGCAGTCCATGGTCTTAACTGACCCACAGTATTTGACTGAACATGCACACATTATTTTGCATGGCATAACTGTCATTTGCACTTTCCTTTTATTATTTGCTGTGTACAATACAATAATATATAGAATTACATCAGCACAACAATCGACTTTCAATTTGGTTATTAGGCTTAGAACAGTGTTTGAATGGCAATTTTATTAATGAATTACGTGAGACATATCTTCGAAATAAACCCGATCCGATTGTACACTTCGATAAACAAAGCATTACTTTGCAAAGTAAATAATATATAAACCGAGGTCTGACACTAGGAGTTTGTTTTCACAATAATTAGTTGTTTGAACTGCCATGTACGTACATATTTAGCCTACGTATTTCATTCCATTATTTTAATTAGCGAATTTCCATAGGAAAAATGAGCTATTGCAGTGGCCCTTATGGTAAGACCCAAGATCGGGAGTAGCAAATGAGCACCGATCATGGTCCCCAGAATACGTTTTGGGGTGTCATTAAAAATCATATTTATATACCGGTATATATAATAATATATCGGTATATATATACGTATATTTATGTATGTATGTGTGCGCACTCTAACGGACGCATTTTACATCCGATTTGGTCCAAATTTGGTACACACGTTGTTTTTCTATGTCGCTCGGACGAGTTCATTAGCCACAAAAATTAACCTTAATTAGACCAAACTTTTGACCGGAAGTAACATGTATATAGTGTGCGCACTCTAACGGAAG
>JAGFPH010002146.1:168702-179144 GCA_018207615.1 Philaenus spumarius
ACCTATGGTGGATCCTGGATATAGTAGCCGACATCGTGGTATGGTTTGCCATCTAAAGAGAAATGGGACTACGCCCCAAATACAGAAGTTATTATTTATTGCATATAAACTATGAAACTTGTCACTCTATTTACATTTGATGCCGTCTGAGTGTACACTGTACAGGTAGTCTATATGGTATGGTTCGGGTCTGTTCTAGAGTAGGGGCTACGCCCCAAATACGGAAATTTAGATTTTTTGTTTATAAATAATTGTAAACAACTTCAATTTATTTACCTATGGTGGATCCTGGGTATATTAGCCGACATTGTGGTATGGTTTGCCATCTAAAGAGCCATGGAACTACGCCCCAAATACAGAAATTGTTATTTACTGCATATACATGTACTTTAATATTTGTAAAATATTTAGGAAAATGGCTCAATTGCTTGAGTTCTTTACTTAGAGCTAAGTTCAAACTATCATTGTATATGATCGTGACATCTTGAAAACGGACAAAAATCGAGTTTTCAAAAATGTCTTCTGACTATGCTTTTTAAAGTGAAAACATCTTTAGGCACGTTGGGCACTATTTTGCATGAAGTAAAATGATTGAACTCGCGTCACCGTCATCGTCACCACACGGATAGGTACACTTTTTTAAAGGCTCATACCGCATCTCTGCAATGATTTAAGGTTCCGGCGCATCTCCGCATATATTTAAGGCTACGCCATATCTCCGCAATTGTTTAAAGCTCCACCTCATTTCCACAAATATTTAAGCCTCCATCGCATCTCCGCAATTATTTAAGACACAGTCGCATCCCCTCATTTATTAAGGCTCCGACGCATATCCGCAATGATTTAAGGCTCCATTGCATCTCCACAATTATTTAAGACTCCGTCGCATCTCCGCAAATATTAAGGCTCCGTCGCATCCCCACAATTATGTAAGGCTCCATTAGAACATTAAAAATTGATTTAAAATAAACGGTACCAAGAACTGGCACATACATTCTAACAAACATTTTAAAATTACTTAACAGATTCACTGTGACTAAACTTCATAATTGTAGGAGGGGTAGGAGTGGTGATATTATAGTAGGAGATTAACTAATAAATATTATTAGTCTAGTATTAGATAGAGAGAAAACCATTCGATCGATTTCGAACAAATTTTCATGAAACACGTCAATTAGGCCTGTATAGATGCACGAAAAAGGGGTTTTAAAAATGTTGAAAAACAACACAATTTTCGGCAAAAAAACCATAAAAATCAGTTATTATTATTATTATTAGCTAAACGAGAATTTTTAGAAAGATGCGGTTTTTTGCATTTGGTAAGGGTACATTAAAGTCTGCAAATAAGCCAAATTTTATCAAAATCGTTAGAGTCGTTTAGTTATAAAAAATAATTGTTTGATGTTTTTTTTTTTTGCCAAAAAGGGGGTTGTTTTTCAAAACCTTTTTTCGTGCATCTATATAAGCCTAATTGACATGTCTGGTGCAAATTTGTTCGAAATCGATCAACTAGTTTTCTCGCTAGCTTTGTATACATACAGTCATACAGACAGACAGACATTTTGTAAAAACTTCTTTTTTGGACTCAGGGGGTCCCAAAACAGATATTTCCACAAAAATCTCAACATCGATTTTTTTTGCGATCACTATACTTTCTCTAAACTATAGTTATAGTGAGAAAGTAAAAATACTTCTTAATAACCCGAATATAAAGTTAACTAGGTGTATATGAAGCTAAAAAGTGTTTACTTCTAACGACAGCAACACGGCTGCCGTTACTATTTAGTAAATATAAAGAACGTTTTGACATCCACTAGTTAAAACTAAATTTGAATTATATCCGTGTATGTGACCGTATGTGATATCACCAGAAAAATAAGATAGAAAATTAAAATTAAACATGAAATTCGAACTTAATTTACCTAAATGAATTATCAAAGAGAAAGCCGAGGGTAGAACACTTCCGTTTTTTAAATTATTGTTACAAAATATAATAAAGGAATAATAACCAAAATATTGTGAAATTACTACTCTAAGTTTAATATGAATAATTAATTTATTAATAATTTGTAATTAAAATATGTACTATAATACACATATTTGCGTATGGTTTAAAATAAAACTAATATCTTCCGGTTTTTGAAGTGCATTTCATTTAGAAAAATTTTCACAAACGTAAGTCTGATCCTCAAAATGACTTTTCAAAACAATAACAAACTAAGTTATTTATAACAGTGACAGGGCTTTGCTTTTGGATTTGAAGTTTCATCGTAATGTAGTTTGTGTATTCAAATGGTTTGCTTAGGTTGTAATTCGTTTCTGAAACCATAAGTGTATATTATAAAACAAAAAATGATTTGACAAATAAAAACCTTGAAGCAAGTAACATATGTTCAATTTACAAGAAGATGAAACCAGATTTTATTGATAGTAAAACTGCTTCTTGAAGACTCCAGAAAAGTACACATATTTGGATAATAAAGAATACGGTATTATAATACATTTTCAGCAAAACTTTTTTTCAACAGTATTTACTAATGGAATTCAAATTAAAAATATTTCCTACTGACTGGATATTAATTTATAGTAAGGATTAAAATGTACGAATTTCAGTGGGGATAAAATTCCTACCTTAATTGTCCTAGTTTAAAGAAAGGTTAAATATATTATTGACAAAATCGTAAAAGTAAAGTATAACGTTGGAGTGAAAGTACATTGGAAGGGCGAGGGTGGTGGGATCAGGTAACATCGTAAATGCATCTAGCTTTATTCTCGACCATAAACAAGCCTACACAGACAAACCGACGCACAGTGGTCAGAGACTGGAAACGTTTTTCACTTGGTTAGACAGAGCCACACATTCATTACATTTCTGACTTTCATGTCAATTGAATCATTTCTAGGATTTATAAGCTTGGGGAGTCGGATATACACTCCATAGCCCATTTTTACTTTAGACGAAACCAGAATAACAATACAAATTTGAGCGGCCCCAGAATATTTTTTTCTTGATTTATTAACTTTAAGGTACTTAAGAAATTATGCCCAAAGAATAGTTTAATACATTTTCAAGACATTTAAATTTAATGTAAAATTAATTAGATATGGTGTAAAATTAGAAACAATTCAATTATGAATAACTAAGTTGCGCCAACTCGATTTTGATTTGGAAATATTCACTACAGAAACGAAAATTGCAAGAACCATTTACGTAAACCTGCGAGTCTTGTTTGTACCGCAAAAACATAAATCGTATTTTGTCATTAACTTTGTTTTTTTAGTACTCTGATTGCTTTCCATCACTGATTACTTACTAGGTTACCGTTTATCATGGTCCACACATAAAATTATTCGATCTTTGTTATTTTCGTAACTTATTTATAAAAAAAGACAGTATGCCTTTGTAGTCCTGAAAAGGAAGTGTTACAACACGAGTGCAGCGAGGACCCATCCGCAGGATAAGTAAAGTTGTTCTTTCTACCCTATATGAAGCTGAAAATACATCTTAAAGTACTAGCTGGAGGAAAAGAGTATTTTTCCTCTCAATGTGTACCAGGATTTTTGCCGTTTTTAGGTGTTTAGACACCTGAAAATATATATAATGTTTTAATTGCAGAATATTTCAAGGTTCAGTAATTTTTGTTGCAAACCTTTGTACCAAACGTTTATATAATGACAGAACCTACTTATAATTTTTATTTTAAAACACTGAAATTATTTTATTTGAGTTTATCGTTATGGTTTTGTTAATAAATTGAAAGCGACCTAGTCGTTACTATTCTTATGAAAACAAATAAAACTTTTTCATATATATGTTCAAATCCCTTTTACAAGTTAACAATGTGCATAGGAGTAAATGAATAGATGGAATTACTTGGAAAGAAAAGTTGCACATGACTAATTCTTATTCTAGGAAGAGTATGGACTATGAAGTTGTTTGTTATCATTTAACCACAAGTAACCACTCGAAGGCACAACGTTACACGTAGGCCTATATGACACAAATAGGAAATGTTTGGGCTCTATTCTATTCAATGTGTAGAACTATTTATTAAAGAATAATCCTACATGTTTTGTTGCTATTTTTCGATGATTTTACCTCAACTTCATTGTATTTCTTGAGATTGTGTACAATTTAATATAATACTCAATTGATTTAATTGCGGAATTTGCAATTATTTTTACGTATTAATGATAGGGAACTCACAACTTAGTAATAACAATATAGTCTTAGTGATTTAATATTTTGCCCCAAAGTAGCGTCTTGAGGTTATGTAGATTACTAATTATTGATTTAGATTTATAATTATTTATATTGTAGCAATAATTTATTTCATCGGTGTTTATCCAGATTTCCGTTTAAACAATAATATCTGGTTGTATTGAAAAATTAGCTAATTCATTAAAAACAAATCGAAGTTTGCTCTCAAACTTCTTATGTTTTGATTAAATAAAACTAATGTTTTCTTGATTAAAGAAAAATAAAACCATTTTAAGAGCTTAGTCTAAAATTAAAATAAACAAACAATAGTAAAAAGTGCTAAATTAAAAATACTCCCTTAAATTATGTTCAGAGTGTTGGTATTTTCACTAAGAAGCTCGGAGCTATATTTTATCGCTTCCCCTGTAATACCCATGTAACCTTTGATAAATGGCAGTCGGACTCTTGATCCTCTCCCCCTCTTTAACAAATCGGGTAAGCAATGTTTATGACCGACTGACGACCCGTGCTAGTTGTACGTATACTATACTAAATACATATATTCAGTTAAAACAGAAGATCTTGTTTAATGCTTTGTTATTTAAACAATTATTGTTTTCGAAGGAAGTTTTAAACTGCATAAATTTTTAGTGATATTACGGCCGTCTAACGCTACGGTTTATAGTCCATTAAAATGGTGTTCAAAAATGGCTGGTGGTGGAAAATTCTGGTGCTATTGTTTTTAGTGGCTTACCTTGTGTTTTTGGGGTGCTCAATACGAATCTGAACTGTCCAACAAAATTTTTTTCAGCAAATATGAAAAATCATCAAAAAAATCATCATATTTTTTGTAGAGACTTTTCCTTTAATAACACTAAAAGTAACCACTTCACTATAAAAGATATGCTATACAGTGAAAAAGCAGATAAAATTCTGTACAATTTATACATAAGTAATGTTTTTTTATAGTTAGTTATGAGAAAAGCTGTGATGAATGGACGAAACCAGCCGTCTTCTTATAGAAACCATAGTATAAATGCACTTCACACGTCTGCGCAGACATATGTAAAACATTAACGTTAGGTTATATTGGTTAAATCAAAATGATAAACAGCATAGTTGTTAAGTATACAAACTGTGTAATATAAAACAATACAATCAAATAATAGTAGGAAGGTACTTCATAAAAAACTTATTATTAAATGGTTTGATGTTGAAGTGAAACTCGTCAGTCAAACTGAGCCCACTTGGTCAAAGATTGTATGATTTCAGCAGGGTTATTTTCCGATTCTTCTAAACCTTAAAATGTAACTAATAATAATTAATAATGATATTAAAAATAATTTCTGCATAAAAAACAGTTTTGAATGTGTTTGATACGAAACTGACCTCCATCTTAATTGTCAGTTCAGTAAGCAAAATAGATTAAAAAGCTAAACCTTAAAAATAATTCCATCAATATATTTATTTTAAGGTTTAATTAAGATTTCGAAAATAACCCATACAATATTCCAGATCTAATAAACAAAGTTGTCAGAAATATTCTTATAAAAAGATAGAAACCGTATTATTTGTTAAGTGAGAAAGAGTTTTAAAGGAAACAGTATATAGGTTGAGGTAAAATTATTTAGAACAGCTTAAATAGGTAATCTGCCAATCGTTAATTAAACATTATTTAAAAAAATTTAATCTCTGTAAATCTAATTACTGTCTTTGTAATAGGGCCTACAAATAAAACATCGGAACGTACAGGCACGATCATGTCTCCCTATACAGTTATATTTCTGTAAGTCTTAACATTCACAAACTAATAATTGAAATGACATCATTATACAGTATTCTTAAAGTCACTTAAACCCCCTTTATTGTTTTTGTTATTCATAAACTTTGTATATATCTTGCGTTGCATAACAGAACAAATTTTTGACATATCTGAACCTTTCTGATTTTGGGGTTCTTGAAGGGGGTAGGGTGGTAAACAATTTCAAATATAAAGGTAGGTCTTGTAATCCACCAATGAAAAGGTTATTAAAGAGAAAGAGAATGGCGCAAACTAGAGTCACTCAATTTCAAAGTAGTTTTTGAGAATATAGAAAAAGTAAATGTATTTATTATTATTGCATTTTAAGGGTAGTTATTCCATTTCATTACTTTGACTACCAGATCTGAAGCAAGGTCAGGCTAAAACCTTTACAATAGCTATTTTCAGTTAAAGAAGCAAACTCAAAACTTTTTCTATGGATAATTAAATTGTATAAAATGTACAAAAACCAGGTAAAACCAAAAACAAATATATGAAAGAAAAAAGGTTTCAATAAATCCGGAAAGAAAGACCAGTGTCGATAATTAAGGCAAGCCTGTACACTACCAAGCAAAAGATTCATTTAACGGAAATGAAAAAGACCAGGAAAATTTATGAAATTCCACAAAACCAACTCTTCTGTAAATGCTATTCCAGGTGCCTTTTGTTCCTCAAAGAAGCAGTCCCAGAACAACTAGAATAAGTGATAACACACACAATTTGGGAAAAATACTAATTTATTAGCTATTAACTATTAGCTATTTGTTATAAATTATTAGCTATTGAAAATTTTAAGTCCTCATGCACTTAAGAAATAGTTTTTAGACAAATATTTACCCAATTAAATAATTTAGAATCTAATTTAATCTAATCTATTTAAATGAAAATTGTGTTAATTATTTTGAACAATAATTTTAATGAAAATAATGTATTTGAAAGAAATAATAGTAATAAGGTTAGCAACATTGTAAATTAGGAAAAATTAGAAGTAGTTTCAGTAGAAAATAAACATAGCGTAAGAATAAAAGAGGTATTCTTTATGAACTACTAGGATCGGTATTGAAACTGGTTACAGGAAGTCCAGATGCTTTCGTTGGCTAAAGGTATGACAAATTGATTAAAGATAATCAGTTATAATAATCAGTAATAATATGGCAATTGAAATTGCATCATTATATTCACATAACGCTTTTGTAGTACACATGTATTGTCCAAAAAACACGATAACACAAAAATAAAATCTCATAACTAGTTAAATGTAAAAAAGTAAATTTACAATTTCCTGCTGTATTTTGAAGAAATTTTACCAAACTAAAATTTTCGCAATAAATCGCAGGTGAATCGCTCTTCCTGGTGCGCAGCCACTGTGTATTAATAGGCTAGAGAACGACATCCTTAAAGGTGCGATATGTTTCGTTGTGCTATCATTTAGCGTTTAATTTATTGTGCTTACAATTAATTAAAGTACTCACTAATAGGTTTAATACTTCAAAAATAAACGTTTAAGAAGTCAAAAATACTCATAGAATGTGCATTTGACATAATGACTAGTAAAATGCAACTATTACAGCTATATCGTAGTTAATCTGAGCCATATATTATTGTATAATTAGGCCTATTGCTTTGTAAAATAGTCTTGTAATTATGTGCTATCATTGGACGTGTCAGGTAGTTTCTAATGTGATAATGGACTAAGTCACTCCATAAATTCAATAATAAAAACATGACTACAAAATAAATTATAAAATAAATAAATAATTGTATTTTAAGAAAAAAAAACTATGATGGACAAAACTATTAGGTCTACGTTTTGTTGAACAATACACTTGTAAGAAGTTAAACCTACATTGCAGTAGGTTTTGGAAGAAACATTGAACTGTAAACCCTTTTTCTGCACGTAGACGTTCTCTACAATCAATGTATCAAATACGTTTTACTTTTAAATAAAAAGATTCGTGGAGCCAAGTCTTACAAATTGTTTTCAAACCAACTTCATCAAAATGAAGTTGTCTTTATAAGGTTCTTACATTTCCTTTGCAAGTATAGTTAAAACATAACACATAAGAAAGAACCTAATGTAAAATTATGAAACCATATTGTAGAAATGTTAACAACGCCGGTTTGTCGGGAGAGTAAGAAATGAATTTAACAATACTGTAGAATTATTTCTGACCCTTTTATTACCCTGGTGGCAGCCCCTCGACCCTAACGTAGAGGTACATTCACTCTAACTTCATTGTTTTGACATTTAGACCTATCCTACAAAATAATTTGGATTTTTTAAAGTTGGAATCATGAAGGTATAATTGAAGACATACGTAAATGTTTACATTAAAATTTTTACTGTACACGATTTTCCTACTTATATGAAATTGCTTTAGTTGGAATTGGGTTTAGTATTTTTTATAAGTCAATAATAGGCCTAGTACATTTGTTGCAACATGTTTTAATTAATATTTTATGGTTATTCTGTGCTAAAATATTTTTGTGTTTGCTCAATTCTAGACACTCCAAGAAGCAATTTTACGATTTAGTTGATCAAGTTTCAAGGTCTCTGTAATATAACAAATATTTTAATTTCAAAGACATAAACAAACTATTTAAGAACGAAAGGAAAACCAGAAATTTCTTTTGGCACATTTAGTCATTTGAGTTAAACTGTCCACGCAGTAATTCTACTTAATAACTTTTTAAAATTGTTCAAACATTTTAAAATTGCTGTTATTATTACATTATTATGTAGGCTTAAATTACATTTTATCTACCTTATTTCGTTTGTGGATGAAACCATGTTAAAAAGTTAGAAAATTTTTTTATAATATTGTAACCGGTTGTCTACCTGATTCATCGTATTGTTTTATCTGAGATATGAATCGAACAGCATGAGGTTTGTCTTTATCAATTACAAAATTTTGTTTTATATTTAAATAGAAATCACGACTATACTAGAGCTGATGGTATTTTGATATACGTTAAACATTGTATGCACTATGAAACATATTGCGTAAATTTTATTATTGCAGAGAGAAGTACTGTAGCTGCGGTTAATAATGCAGAGTAAAAAAATCTATTTTCATTATACAGATTGTAGGCTATAGCTTATTGGTGGTTCGGATATATTTATGAAAGAATTAAAAATTTTTACTCAGATACATAGTAAATGCGACCAAATTTTAATAGGAGATTTTCATCTAGATTTATTAAAAAACAATAAACAAATAATTAATTACACCACATTGTTGGCAAATTACGCCTTTGAAATATTATTAAAATAACTGACAAGAGTAGTAAATGATTCAGCAACATGTATTGACCGTGCGTGCGTTAGAATAAACGAGAGGTTTAAAGTAAATATTAAATACAAGATTCTAGATACGACATTACAGATCACTGTGCAATAATTTTAGTCCTATTGTTATCAGAATTTTTAAATTGCAACCTCAAGTTAGGCCTTTTAAAACTATTGACTATAATAAGCTAAACAAACACAATGCTTTGAGTGACTTCAAATGTTTACATGTGTGCGAATGTAAATTCAGCTTTAAATTTTTTTTTTAATATTGGAAAACAATATACTGTAGATTTATGCGTAAGTTACAAATTCCCGACCGTCTATAAAAAAAATGAATGAAACCCTGGATTACGAACTACTTATGTTTTTAAATTAATAAAAGTATTCAGTTACAAAAACTAAATGGCGGATTGCGCCTAAACTAAGCCTAATTCGAAAAGATGTTACTGAACATTTTTTAGAATAAAATCCGATCCTGTATAGCCCACTAAGGTTTTTAGGGACATCCTATATACAGTTGGCCAATTTTATATTTGTTTAGCCCTGCATTGGTACTTGCAATTTAAAACTATGCAGAATTAAAATTTGAATTTAATGCAAAAGTGGATAGTACGGAAATCGTCCAAGAATAGACACAATATGTTTTTTGACAAAAATACTTTTACTTTGTCGGCATATTTTGGCAATGCAATAAATATTTTAGGAATGGTTAAGTTGTGTGTGAAAATGTCTGCCCTTGGTTTTGAAACTAAAGTTGTAAAACGGATTTTGTTAAGAATCACGTCCAGAAATACTTTTTACGTGCTAAAACTGCTAGTCACACGTGGGAATATAGTTTTATGGCGTTCCCAAACTTTATATTTGGTAATCACTTTAATTTTCTTGACGAAAGTACTTCCACTTTGTCGGAATAGATAGCCAATGCAATAAATATTTCAAGAGGAAATAAGTTGTCCGTCAAAATATTTATGGCCTTGTTGTGCAACATCTGTCAAAAGTCCCTCCTTAAGTGAAAACATCTTTTTTTTTTGCTTTCTTAGTTTACATAATGTTCTAGTTTGCTTTGTTTATTTCTTCTTCAGTTGTAGGCTACACTGCACTGATTTAATGGTTGAATATTATTGATAACATTTTTGGGTTTTTCTATG
>JAGFPH010002146.1:179244-190110 GCA_018207615.1 Philaenus spumarius
GTGAGTTTTTGTAAAAAAACAAAATGGCGGATTACGGCTAAACTAAGCCGAAATCGAAAAAATGTTATACTACATTTTCGACTTATTTTTGCATGCAGAATCAGGTACTGTATAGCCCATCACACATTTTTGTAACACCCTGTATATAATAGTGCAAATAAAACATACAGAATTCCTTCCACTTTGTAAGTTTTGAAATTAAATGAAATAATAAAGATAACCCTTCACAAGAAACTAATCTAAGGTTTTTTAAAAAATATTTATTGTAATTAAATTTTGGTACGGTTATTACTGTATTTGATGTCTTGTATGTACGTTATTTGAAATTGGTCTTGTCAGTGAATCGTAAAAGGAATCGAGACTGCATGTTTGGTTACATTGCAAGCACGTAAATACGTATTACACTTAAAATGGGACAAGAACTACTGACGTCATAGTTCTAATGAGGTACTCTAATCAGAATAATAATAATATGTTTTGTAATTAGAAACAGTGAGTGCAGTTTGGTAAACTTACAAGATTAAACGTCATTGGATGTGACTTCAACAATTGAACATCTGATGCTGTCTTGGTTAGGAACGTCATGAAGTTTGGTAGTTATGAATTTAATTACTGTATGGTGCAAAATATATTACAGCAGGTAAATAATACAGTTTTGTGAAAACAACAAATTACTTCTATATGTGAAATTAGTGGTGTCCAATATGCATTAAGGGATTTCTAACTACTAACCAAAAGTATCTATAAATAACAAAAACCTGCACTATATTGCAAGTGTAATTTTTTAATAATGAAGTGAACTATTTATTGAATATAGTTTTACTATAGTAAAGATAATGTTATGTTTTAAACAGGAACAAACAAATAAGATTTTTAAAGTAAGAGTAAGATAGTAGTAACTAAATTTGTTATCACTTATTAGTACAAACAAATATTAAATATTATATGAAACAAAATAAAAACTTCAATTAAAAATTTATAAAAATATTTTTATTTTGAGCAGAACAAACAATTTTCAAAAACAAAAAGTATTTAAATACTAAAACACGTACACCGTTTTATTTCTACAATAATTTCAAATGACGATAATAGGATGAAATGTATTGCTTTATACAGTATTTAATTTTACTCAAAATAAAAAGCTACTAGGAGCCTCAAGCAATAAGTTGGCTGTTGCTACATTCCCATTGATTTCAAACAGTCCAAACTCACCAGGAGTTTTTAGAGGAATTTACTTTTTGATTGACATTCATATTATTATAAAGGCTCGTTTACAATTAAGATACTGTAACTAATTACAAGTGACCTAAACTAATTTTTAAAAATTGCCCCCTCTCACCGTCGCATTTAAAATAATTTAGGCTACATATTTTTAAATATACTGTACTGCCTTTATATAATATCACATTAGTAAAAGTACGACGTTAAATATCTAAGACTTATGAGAGCTAACTGATTGTTGTCAAGTAACCAGTTAGGTTTATGTTTTCACGTATTGTTTTTGCTAAACGTAATATTTCCCATAGTTACTTAACTATTCCCATTGTGTTACATCTGCTACGTTGATGTTCATTTGTTTAGTGTTCCAGTTTGTTGTTTGTTTTTTATAATAGTTTTGATTTGTTGAAATTTGTCCAAAGGCTACGTAATTTTAACCATGTTTTAAACTATTTCAAGGTATGTTTTGGACTCTAGGTTACATTTCTGTTCCCATTTAGTTTTGATTGAGTAAATTCTATTTTGAGTAGAAGATTGAGCAGATACATTTATTTAATATTGATTAGTAAATTAATTTTAATAACTGAATTATTTGTTCCGTAGTGAAGCATTTGTGTTCTTTTTTTTTTTTTTTTTTTTTTAACGTCCTACTGTTTTGCACTTAAGGCTAATGAAGACGGGACCTACAGTTTTACGTGGAATCCGAACCACAGCCAACGATGTCTGTTAAGAAACCATTTAGAAAATTATTCGGGGTCAATGGGAATTGAACCCGGTACCTTTCCATTGATGGTTGCCATGACGATTGATAAAGCAATGACGCTTTAACAACCACGGCCACCGTGGCATTTGTGTTCTGTTAGTTTATATATAAATAGAATATGTTCAATAATTACATAAACCTTATATTTTAAAATATCTCAACAAAATCATGAGTGCATCGTTGGTGATAACTTTTAAATGAGTTTAAATGTGTAAAAACTGGAATTTTGTCAATTGCAATAAATTCTGTAACTTTTAAAAGCGTTATCCTTATATATTATTTCTCAAATGTGCTTTTCTTTTCTTTGCAAATCCATATCTCCTTTAAATCTTTATCAATATTAATGATTTAAACATTATTTTAAAGCTTATGTTCCTCTCTATTGACAAAATAACGATAGATAGTTTAAATTAAAAAACTTTCTTTGAAAGTTCATATGGTTCCTAATGTAAGGCGGCATCTATTAACAATTTGTTTAACTAACATGACAGCTGTTAGTTAAATTGTTTACATTGTATATGCAAGTATACTCAATCACACAAATCAATCAAATTAAATAAATCGTTATAAACTGTTATTTATAAACCAACGTAAATAAATAAACGTAATTAAGTTAATTAAATTAACATTATTAATCACGTAAATAATTTGTGAAATGTTCGCACGGGTCAGCTAGCTTAGATTTATTTTACATATTATGTATTATTTAATTATAAGAAATTAGTAAAGTATGTTTCTGAATACTTATTTACGTATTGAAAATGTTGTTTTACACTCAGACTAAAGGGAATATTCTGCAATTAGTTTAAATTGTGAACACTATGAGTATTCTGTATTGCACTACAACATCAACACAACGGTAAGAAATAATTACTGTTAATTACGGAAGGAATGATTTATTTCTACTACTTTAATTAGATGTACATTTTTCTGAATTGTATACGATACTTCAAAATATTTTTTCTTCTTAAATCAAATTATTTTGTTATCAAAAGATGTCACTAATCCAAGTATTTCAAAGAACTAAACCAATATGGTTTAATTACTACAAAGCAAGAAACGTTGTAATATGTGTGTCTGACACGGAATCAAGAAAAATGTAACATTTTCTTTAAAATGTGTAGCTAGTCGAAACTCTCACATGCAAGGTTCTCACGGTTTGAGAGGTATTATACAAAGTTTCGACATTGATTCGAAAATAATTCGCATGTTGTTGACTGCATATTAAGTATTGTGCCTAATAAAACGTGATATATCTATAAGATTGCCCCAAGAAAACCCCATGAAGTTGTCTCGGTCAAGTTTTTAGTTTGAAACTAACTCAACCTAAAAACAATAATTTAAATAAACTTAATTCTATTTTTAAAAATATATTCAAAATGTTAATTTTTTACTGTAAATGAACCAAAACAATTTGATTTGATTTTCTAACTATGTCTTTTATTAATTACTATTATCCATAAACTCAAATTTTATTTTCACTTAAGACAATATTGTTTATGAATAATCAAATCTTACTGATAAATTATAGGAAATATATAACATAACTAGCTAGCCCGATCCGGCTTTGCACGGAGAAACAAATTAAAGTTAAATATGGGGAATTTTAGTAACTTTGACCCCCAAAACCCCCCCTAAAATTTCGAATTTTTTAAAAACTTTCTTAGCGAACACCTAGGGTAGTAGTGGAAGGTACATACCAAATTTCATTCCAATCCGTACGGTGGTTTTTGAGATTTCGTGATGAGTCGGTGAGTGAGTGGTATTTGGATTATATATAGAGAGATTATAAAAACTCACACATTTTTCAACGGTATTATAACTTTAACGGGTTTAAATAAATTTAATGTAAACGTTTTAACTGTTTTAAACAAAATACCAACATAAATTGCATAGGTACACAATTTGCAATTACCTTCAATTTCTCTAAAATAGATCTCACAACTCAGCATATATGTGATTATTATCAAGCGTGTAGCAAAACAAATCGATTATAAATTGTTCTGTCAATCATAGTAGGAATCAACTATAATAGGAATCATAATAGTTTCACAAAAAATATACCTTAGACTTTAATACCAATAATGAAATATAATTAAAATTTCAGATTTTAAATCTTTATGTATAATACGTGAAGCCGTTTTTTGTAAACACAACTCCTCCCTTATTTCTGGACCAATTTTAATGTTTGAGGTTTCAAAAAATTCGTCTCATTTCGTAGTTTTGCAATAAGGTTTTAGATGTCAAAAATTCTTATCCTTAATGGCGTGAGCTAATCTCAAAGGTCGGGTTTTCCCCATAAGATTAACATGGAAAATATTTAAAAACCATTTTCTATACAAAACAGCTGTTTATAATAAGAAACAAACTAATCCAGCTGATTTCGTGGATGTAAATAACGATGATTAGGCCTATAGTATTCAGAAGGTTATAAAAACATTTTAATACAAAACAGCTGTTTATAATAAGAAACTAACTAATACAGCTGCTTTGTGGAAGTAAATATTGATTTTTATAAGGGAGGAAATGAATTATTTATTCAAATTATAAAATTTACGAACTAATTTGTTTTGAACATTTAACATTATTTAGGCCTACCATCTTAGTTTCGAGGTTATTATTTATAACTTTTTTGTTAGGTTTTAGAGTGTAGACCTGAGCCTTACTGGTTCTTTTAACCTTTATTATTACTGCTGTTATAAAATATAAGAAATAATTTGATTTGAACATTTAACATTATTTACCATCTTAGTTTTGAGGTTATTATTAATGCTACACTTTTATTATAAATAAAACATAACATATGTTTTTAGAAGGTCGCACCGGGGGTTGGCGTGCGGAGCACGCAGGATCTCCCCTAGTAATCAAGTAACTCTTTAAATTTGTATAAAAACTGTTGCTGAACATTCTATAATATGATGCCAAATAAGTTAGTATGATAATACAACATTGAATTAAATCGTTATACAGTACTCCAACAGCATTGCTTGTATCGATGACATCGTCATATGTGTTACTATGTACAATCCATCTATAATATCACCTTACATATTGAATAACACGGACCATTCGCTTTCAGTCAATTATTACATTACGTCCGCTTCAAATAACTAAATATACAGCCGTGTTTCGCTCGCGGCAGTTGCAGTACTGAATTTTCAATAAATTTTTTTCCATTTTCCCACACTGCATTCGGTCCCAACAATATTTTGTATCGCTTCCGGTGAAACATTATTCAAAATTACCCTAATACAATGAAACATGAAAATATACAACGTGTCGAACATGTATGTGCTGATGTTACATAATGAGTAATATTAAATGTAGAACCTCTATCTATACTATTATAAAGAGTAAAAATGTGTTTGTTTCTTTTTTCGTTTGTATGTAGGGGGTAATCTCTGTAACTACTAAACCGATTGAAGAAATAGTTTTACTAATAAAAAGCTTCACTGTCCCTGAGTAACATAGGCTATAACTCATTTTGACAAAAAAAAATGTATTTCAATATTTTGTAAATTTAGTCGGAAAAATTCTTAGATTAGGTCCTAGACTGATGGAACCAACACAAATTTTTCTGGAATGTATTTACATTCATTACCATAGAAACCAATTGAATAAAATAACAGCTAAAACAGCTGATTGCTCTAATATTTCCATTAACAGTTGTTTCAAACTTTGAAGCAATTATTTGTATTTCTTACTTTTAGGTTAGGTTTTTATTAAAGTGTAGACCTGAGCCTTGCTGGTTCTTTTGACCTTTATTATACATTCTGTTATAAAATATACGAAATAATTTGATTTGAACATTTAACATTATTTATCAACTTAGCTTTGGGGTTATTAATTAATCCTACATGTTTATTATAAAAAAGCATAACATGATTATGTGTATAGAAGGTTCCAACCGTATTAAATAAAATACATCGTCTCTATGTCTGTTTGTATGTTAATTTTTAGCTTAAGATCCAATTATCAGTTTTTTTATTTAGTTTTTGCTAACATATATAGATATGCCATTTGGAAAGTTTAAACAAAATTTATTCAATATTTTTGTAGTTTGAACTTATATGTCTACGTGTTCAGACAACTTTGATATTGGTTCAATTCCGCCAAAAACGTGTCATCTCAAGAGAGCGTTTTGTAAAAATATTCATTCAGGTTCAGATTTTAAGGTTTTGGAGCAATACGAGGCAAGCCAAAAGATCTATTAAGTAATACAAACAAGTAATCTTAATATAAAACAATGAATAAATAATATGTTAAGTAAAATTTGTATTTAGTTCAGAAAAGGGTTAGTAAAATAAAGTACCTAAAGTATTTGTCTTTAAGATTTTTTATAATTATTTGTTACTTATTATAATAGTAACAAAAAAAAAAGATTAAAAGATGGAACACTTTTTGAGACTCCGGGTAGTGTTTTTTTTTTTTTTAAATAACTGTCAAAATCGGGTTTCCCGTCCCCAGAAACATATAAAACGATACCTCACACTGTATTTTTAAAATGTTGACAAAAAAACGTTATCCAGACGTGCTACAATTCTTTAGCTGTAAAAACCTGTTTTCCCATATCCAAAAATATATAAAACGATATCCCACAATGTATTTAAAAAAATTTGACCCCAAAATTGTAGCTCTACCTTTACGACTCTTTAACTGTCAAAATCGGTTTTCCACCACCCAAAAACATGTAAAACGATACCGCACACTGTATTTTAAAATTTTAACTCAAAAACGTGACCCCGACGCGCTAAGACTTTTTAACGGTAAAAATCAGTTTTCCCGTACCCTAAAACATAATATATAAAACGTTACCTCACACTGTATTTTCAAAATTTCGACCCAATAGTATCAAATATTTGACCCAATATTTTCAAAAACGTGACACCGACGCTCTACGATTCACGCTAGAAAGCTCAAAAGCTGTTCAACTATCCGCAATAAAATTACGAAGATTTTGGCACTACCAGAAGTTTTCTACGAAGTCTGCGAGTCGTGTTAATAGACAGGCAGACAGACACACAAAAAATTATCGCATGATTTCAATACTTTGGCATTTTAATTCGAGCCGAAGTAACCTAATAAAAATTTTACGATACAAGAAAATTGAAAAAGTAAATATTGTTGAAAATTAAAGTAGTAATGGTACTTAGAATTATACTTTATTTATAGAGTACATCTAATATGCACTCAATATTTACTTGATAAATTAACAAATGTCACAAAGCACCAAATCATATAAATTACTAGCTGGCCCGACCCGGCTTTGCACGGATAGAAAAATCAAAGTTAAATGTATATTAACAAAAAATATATTATATCAATAAATTTATTACACTATGTATTTATTATGGGGATTGAACCCCCCCCCCAAACCTTCCCTAAAATTTCGATTTAAAAAAAACTCTTTCTTAGCGAGCACCTAGGGCCCTAGAGGAAGCTACATAATAAATTTCATTTCAATCCGTTCGGTTTTTCTTTTTAGTAACTTTGACCCTCCAAACCCCCCTAAAATTTCGAATTTTTTAAAAAACTTTCTTAGCGAGTACCTAGCGCCCTAGAGGAAGCTACATACCAAATTTCATTCCAATTCTTTCGATGTTTTTTTTTTGAAGTAACTTTGACCCCCCCCCCAAACCTCCCCTAAAATTTCGAATTTTTTGAAAAACTTTCTTAGCGAGCACCTATGGCCCTAGGGGGAAGCTACATACCAAATTTAATTCCAATCCGATTGATGGTTTTAGAGAAATCGTGATTTTGTAACTTTGAACCCCCCCCAACCCCCCTAAAATTTAAAAAAAATATGAAACCCTTTCTTAGCGAGCATCTATGGCCCTAGAGGAAGCTGCATACCAAATTTAATTCCAATCCGTTCGGTAGGTTTTGATAAATCATGATTTAGTAACTTTGACCCCCCAAAACCCCCCTAAAATTTAGAATTTTCGGAAACCCTTTCTTAGTGCGCGTCTAGAGCCTATAAAGAGTATTAGTGCCAAATTTCATGTTTGTAGGCCTCGTGGTTTTGGAGAAACTGTGATGAGTCAATGAGTCAATGGTATTTGGCTTTTATAAGTATAGATTTACATGTTTAATGCATATACCCGATTTGTTCTAAAATAAGTATATAATAACAGGTGATCATTAAATTTATTATTAATAGGGTTACTATTTGTTGAATAACATATTTATTAATGTTAATTGATAAGAATAGTCAAAAAGAGAATTTCGGTTAGTAATAAAACAATTTAAAATTCTGCAGAACATTTTCACATATAAAACACCGTTTAATAGCAACTTCACCTACAGTAAACAAGATGACTATAATAGTACAGCGACTTTAGCTTATATTATAATTTAAATTAACAAAATATATAAACTCCAACTCTAGTTTCACTGATGATAGTTTACTTTCGAAACCAGTCTATAAAAAAAGAAACATTTGATGTACATTTGTTTCATTCAAAAATATAAGTACTAATAATAAGACAGTTATTTTAAATAAATATCTACTGTATAACTTTTATTTTGTACTTATTTGTTCTTATTATTTTTAGTGTTTATATATTGGACTTACAATATACGATAAACAGTTACGAAAATATTTATGTCTCAGATTTGCGAAGAAAGACGCAGAGTTCTCTCGCGTTAGTTCCAACTTTTATCTTTAACCTTTCAAGGTAATTTCCCTAAATCCTAACTTTACTTATAGAACACGTAGACTAACCCAAGTTATTGTAAATTATACAAAAAGGCAAAGTTTAGCCCGTAAAGAAAAGAAGTAACTTTAAAGTTGTTTTTACGAGCTTTCCTTTAGCTTTTCCGTCAAAGTTATGTTTGTAAAGGTGAGATTCAACAATCTAAAATCTTTATGACAAAAGAAGAAGGCCTGACTTATTGACTGATTAATAATCAATGTAGAACTATGATATAGAATAGCTAGAAACGTAAAATGATCAGTTCATACCACTATATAGAAGAATGAATTTTGCAAAATATTGATTTTAAAGGTTGAAAATTATCAAAATACAGCCATATAACAGATGAAATCTTTTTTAATGCATTTGTTCTGGCTTACTATATCATAATTCAAACATATAGCGTTATTACAAGTAAGCCAACTTTATTCTTTATTGCGTCTATTGTACAATGTTTGAAATACATCCTTACCGTATCTTATTTTTGGTCATATTTAAAAACTTCAGATTTCTATGACTGTGGGTGTTGCTATCTAATTATTTTCTTTCTTGTTTAAATGTTTAGAGAAGATTATTTAGTATAAAGTTAATATTTTAAGAAATAAACATTAACACTTTGCCAAAAGTTTTGGAGCGTATATTTTGTTAAATAATAAAATGTATACAATAATTATACTGTCTCTGGAAAAAATGCTCATACTATTTAAATTATTCTTGGCACAACGTATATCATGAAGTATTTATTTATTATTTGTATCTAGATGGAACTTGTAAAAACATTCTGCAATACAATAAAACTTTAGTATCCCCAGTGCCATAAATGTTCAGCTCGTAAATCACTATAAAAGTTGTGATGTTTAAAGTTTAGTACTTGGTTTTATGGAGTTTGAAAAGCGTAACGCTCCTCTATAACAATAACTTCAGACAATAAAGTTTAGGTTAATAATTTTGTTGTAGTTCTTTGACCACTTATAATATGCAAACAATGAAATAATACGTTAAATTTAAGGTTGTTTTAAAAGGATATATTTAATAGTTATTTCAAATGTATGAAACTTACACAAATAAGTTCAAATTATATTAATATTAACTGAAATATGGAGTAATTTCACGCTGAGCATATAGAAACACAAGTCAAATTACTTTATAATTTTAGTTTATTATTAAGTACTAGTTGCCCCTGCTCGCTTCACTCACAAATCCCCTTGGAGACTCGTGGTAGAGCAATTTAAAACAGATATAAAGAATTATTAGGTCAGAGGCACTTGAATGGTAGTGGTGGAACGGTATCATAGACCCTCGCGCATACTAAGTAGTGCTAGGTTTTTTGTTTTGATGATTTTTTATACAATAGAGTGATATAAACCTGACCTAAAAACACTGTTGCTTGCTAAATGAATTAACTGATTCTAAATTTGCCAAGAAGATTACTATGGTAATAAACGCAAATGCTTTCAAGAAACATGCCTTGATTCAATATCAGCTTAACTTAATAAGTATATGAACTTACCGTCTGCAATATTATTGTACTGTCGTCGTTTAAACGACGGCCGTTTCGGCTATTCAGCCATTTTCAAGCAGTTCAGATAGTACAAGAATATTGCAGACGGTAAGTTCATAAACTTATTAATATATATCAATATTCGGAATGGCGATTAACAAACATTATAAGCTTAACCTGACATTGTGTTATGTTTTTTATCCAAATCAGTTATTTAATTTATAATATGTAAAAACATAAGTTTGAGTAGGCCTAAGCATTTTTCGTTTTCATTTTGTTTGCTTTTATTTTAATAAACTAACCTAAAAAAAGCTGATGTTTGTGTAGAATAATATACTAATACTAAATTTGCTAATTAGGTTGTGAGGAATGGAATTCAACAAACGTGTATTGCTAAACTTTTAATCCGAATCAGCTGATCTCTTATAGGGCTGGAAATGTAAAACCGAATTTTCACTAATTTTAAGCATAAAAATAAAAATTTAGAAAAAACTTTTTTAGCATACGTCTGTGTTTTTATAGGGTACTAGCTGACCCGTACGGCGTTGCCCGTGGTGGTTGGTATTTTCAGTCTTTTTAACGTAATTGCATTCTTTTTAAGTGTTCAGTCAGTGAGTGGTATTTGGCTTTCATATATATAGATCTTAAATAATAAAAGCACTATTGTCATAATAATAAAAGATCTGAAA
>JAGFPH010002146.1:206783-217217 GCA_018207615.1 Philaenus spumarius
CTTAGTGAGCACCTATGGCCCTAGACGAAGCTACATACCAAATTTCATTCCAATCCATTCGGTAGTTTTTTTTGAAATCGTGATGAGTGAGTCAGTGAGTCAGTGAGTTAGTGAGTCAGTGAGTCAGTGGGTTTTGGCTTATATATATATTGTGACGTTTTTAGATTTTCGCGCCACCTATATTTTTTTTTTCTTTAATAAATACTATTTTCCGACAGTTTACAACCTTTCTATCATTTATCCTTACCGACACTTTCCAAGTAGTTTCTCCTTTCTCCGCTAGGAACCGACTCCGTACGGTATCCAGCTTTAGTACCTTTCCTTATCAAGTTATACGACAGCTGTTCTCTAGACCGTTAACCTTGCTTCGTTTTAGAACTTTCGAGAACAGAGTCCGCCATCGCTTCCACTACAGGAAAGTCCACTTTTGTCATGTCGCTGATATAGTTAAATTATGTTGTGGATTAATTCCTTATATTTTTTTTAGTCGCGAGTTATGCGCAAGGCTATTTAACATGCCTTTGTTATAAGCCTTTATTTTGTGAATACCAGGTAGGAATGTTTTAGCTTTACCTTGATAATTATGAAATGTTCACTTGTAAAATTTAATAAGGTTAGTTCCACCGTTGGCTTATGAATAACTTTTCAAACTCATTTTGTTTGATTTAATAAAAGACCTATGTATTTCATTTTTACTACAGCCTAATTTTAAAATGCTAATCTTACAGCCTACAAAAACTTTAAAGCTGATGCTATGTTGTGTATTACTAAAGTCTTAACCTATTTCAAACCAAAAATCTAGCCTAAACAGTTCTGTATTAATTAACTGTAACTGTGTAGTTTTCTGCAGTATAACCAGAATATTGAAAACTTTTAAAGAGCTATAGGCATAATATTACTGATATATATTTTATGTAACTAAACAAGAACATTTTTATGTTGCCATGTGGTTTGGTTAACATGTAGAAACATTCTTATGCAACATGATACATGTTGTATTAACTCTTACAATCTTTAAGTAGCAATTTGTCACCTTGTGCTACAAATTTTAGAACAGCTAACTCAAAAAGAACTATCTGATTTATGCTTATTTAATTAGCTGCAAGTTTTCTAAAAAAGGATTGTTATTTGTGTTATGCAGTTACACTGGTTCAACTTCAGGGGATAATTAACCCATACAATGCCATAAGCTACACCACAGCTACGCCTTACTGAAAAGGCCTACCTTTCAACAGGACTTTAAATAAAATAAAATTCTTGTATCTACAGTGTTCTAGTTATAGACAGAGATTAATTTGAAATATCAATGATCTGCAGTTAATTTTTGTGTTAAATATTAAACAGGCTGTATTTTGAAAAAGTAATTTTGTGTATGAATACTATATAGGATATGTTTGTATTTAATAATTGGGCGGTGCAGCTATAGCAATATTTCGGACCATAGCCCCTCAGGGCTGTACACACTAGAAATTCTTATATTTTTATATATATATAGAGAGACGTCTCATAATTATTTATTTATATTTATGTTATTTACTTTTAGCTTTACAGTTGGCCAACGACATATGTTTGTTAATTTCCTAATCAAATCCATGGTATGTCATGTTATTTTGTAATTTTGTCTAACCTTTTGTATTAAATCTGTAATTTTTATTAAAGGGGAGGGTTTTGATTTTTGATTTTTGGGGAGGGGATTTCAAATTTAAATAAATATATATGTATTTCCTTTTTTTTAACCTAATTTTTTTGAATTAAGGGCGTATAATTTATCTAAACTTTATCTAAGGGCACATAAAATTTAACTTAACTTTTATTAATAAACCTAAAATGCATTCTAGTTCTATGGTTTATTTAGTTAACCTTTAGGTACCTTATACTTTGTGAGTAAACAGCTGAAACATTCATACCTTTGGTGACATTTAAATTTTTAAAGGTAAGTTTTGAACAGTACCAATCTATGTGGCCCAGTATTGCTTCCGTTCCCCTTTTAATCCTTCGTAAGATTGGTACAATATATATAGATAAGTAAAGTGTATTCAAGGTAAATTTTAATCTTACATATTATCTATACT
Organism: Philaenus spumarius; assembly: GCA_018207615.1. NCBI lineage: Eukaryota > Metazoa > Arthropoda > Insecta > Hemiptera > Aphrophoridae > Philaenus > Philaenus spumarius. The sequence continues at coordinate 208,856 of JAGFPH010002146.1, forward strand.
GCCAGTAATACCTTGATAGGTAGTTACATAGTTTATACTTATGTTTTAATAATATGTAAGTCATTTATTGGAAGAAATAAACCTAGTATTTATAATAATTGTATATCTGGAAATATTGGAATACGTGTCGAAGATGCCCCTCTCACTGCATGATATAATAAATTGAACACAAGACACTTTAGAAAATGTCAACCTTTTGTGGATTTATTGGTTCTTACTTCTGGCAGGAATTTTGCGTAATATATGGCGCTGCGTTTGTTTCCCTTGATACCATCTCATAAAACCAAAGACTTTATATGTCAAACACTTATCACGTTGAATTATGAGTATTTTATACGCAATATAACTCAAACTGAAACTTGAGAAGGAAAGGTAAACTTTAAAAGCAAGTTATACTCAATAAATATGTAAATAATTAGTCGCCAAAATGTGGCAATACAAAATCTGTATTACATGTGTAATAAACTAATTTTAAATACGCATTCTATTGAACCATATGTCTACATAGTACCAAGGAAACAACTGGATAAATACTTAATAAATCATGTATATTATGAGTTAATTTCCTTAGGAAAGATGAGCAATTGCAGGGAATCTTACGGCGAAACATAAGATCGAGAGTTAACAATGAGAGTTAACCGATCATGGTCCCCTGAAACCGTTATAGGGTGTGATTAAACATTTCATATTTATGTGTTTGCACTTTAACGGCCATGTTTTAAGCCTGTTTTGGTAAACACGTTGGTTTTCTAAATCGCTCGGACGAGTTTGTAGCCAAAAAGTCCAACAACCGGAAGCCCGTTTTTTTAGAGAAAATTAAAATTTTTTAGATTTTTCATAATAAAGCAAAGTTTTTGGGGGCTTATCTGCGAGCGGAACGAAGCAGCGCATGATCCGGAGCTAGAGGCTCAGATACAAACAAGTTCTACTAATATATTTCGTACATGCAGCAGGTATTCAGCGCCTTTTTTAGTAGACGAATTAAAAAAATTGGAAAACGGTTGACCCTAAAGGCCATCCATGTAACTTCCCGCTAAGTTTAATTACAACAAACGCTATTTTAGGAAATTTTGAACTGCCACAACTTTTGAATGAATCAACCGATTTTTATGCGATTTGCGGCAATCGATGCAGTTTTTCGAGTCCATTGAAAGAATCGACAACAAAAATTTTTCTGGTGAAAAATTTCGGAGAAATTGAGAAAAAACACTTTTTTAAATTTTCTTTCGTTCACGATATCTCACGAACGAATTAACCGATTTTGACCGGACTGGTAGCGATCGACGTCGCTTTTCAAGGTCAAAAGCTGATTAGATTTTGGAATTGATCGGTAAAGCCGTTTAAAAGTTATTCCAAAAAAACCTGATTTGAAATTTTTTTATTTCTTAGTTTTTTCGAAATTTCTCAGAACCTACCGGTCCGAATTTGTTGAAATTTTCAGGAAATCTAAGTTTGACGGAACTCTTTAGAACGCCGTTTGGTAGGATCCAATCGGTTTAGCCGTTCAAAAGTTATAAGCGGGTCACATACTTACATACACACACACATACATACAGACAGGGTGACACCCTCTTGGGAGTGGTTAGGGAAGATTCCTAGGACTTCAAAACGTCGAGATCTGATGAATACTCGATTTTCGAGAAACGGGGTGAAACCAATAACTTCCCGATTTTAGAAAATTTTCAATTTTCTTTTAGCGGGAAGTTAAAAAATACATAGTTAGGCCTATTTGAAGCCCAAAAACATACGAACTTTATTTTTTAAATTCGATCAACTAACGCCAGTGGTTCAGTTGCGTTAACGAATTATTATACTTTTTTGACGGCTTTTTTATTCAAACATACCCATTGAACATCAGCACATACTTGTTCGACACATTGTATATTTTCATGTTTTATTGTATAAGGGTATTTTTGAATAATGTTTTACCGGAAGCGACAGGAAATATTGTTGGGACCGGATGCAGTGTGGGAAAATGTAACAAATTTTATTGAAAATTCAGTACTGCAACTGCCGCGAGCGAAACACGGCTGTATATTTATTTAGTTATTTGAAGCGGACGTAATGTAATAATTGACTGAAAGCGAATGGACCGTGTTATTCAATATGTAAGGTGATATTAGAGATGGATTGTACATAGTAACACATATGACGATGTCATCGATACAAGCAATGCTGTTGGAGTACTGTATAAAGATTTAATTCAAACATCATACTAACTTATTTGGCATCATATTATAGAATACAGTTAAATTCAGCAACAGTTTTTATACAAATTTAAAGAGTTACTTGATTATTTAAAATCTGAAATTTTAACTATATCTGATTATTGGTATTAAAGTCCAAGGTATATTTTTTGTGAAACTGTTGATTCCTACTATGATTGACAGAACAATTTATAATCGGTTTGTTTTGCTACACTCTTGATAATAATCAAGCAAAGTTGTTGGGGGCTTATCTAAAAAAATAAATAAATGATATTATTGCAAAGATAAGTTGCAAAACGAGTTTTAAGCTGCAAAAGGAACGAAGTAGCGCGTGATCAGGAGCTAGAGGTTCAGATACAAACAAACTCTACTAATATATTTCGTACTTTCAGCACCTATTCAGCGCAATTTTTAGTAGACCAATTAAAAAAAAATTGGAAAACGGTTGACTCTAAAGGCCATCCATGTAACTTCCCGCTAAGTTTAATTACAACAAACACTATTTTTGGAAATTTTGAACTGCCATAACGTTTGAATGCGTAGTTCGATTTTCATTTTTAAAAAAGCATTCTACGCAGTTTTTAAAGCACAAAAAGAAAATGTACAGGTTTATATTGATTGGTTGAGAAATCTCGAAGATATGTTAAAAAAAACCAAAAAACGAAAATTTGTGAATTTTTAAACAACGATAGCTTTTAAATGCGTCGTCCAATTTTCGTTTTCAAAAAAGCAGTCGACGCAGTTTTTTAAGCACAAAAAATGTATACATGGTTTTATTATGATTTTTTCGCACGCTTTAAAGTTATTTTTAAAAAACGTAAAAATTACAAAAAAAATTTAGGTTATTTTTTTTAATTTCTTCGGATTGGCTCGATGGATTAACTCTCAAATCTAATCAGATCTAAGTTTTGATACACCCTTTGGAATGACATGTCGTAGAATTCAATCGGTTGATTCGTTTTTGAGAAACTGTACGACAAAAATTTATTAAACCCACCCACCCCCACACACGCACATACGGTCGGACATCTCGGCGGGAATAGTCAGAATAGCTTCCTGGGACCTCAAAACGTGGAGATTTAATGAAAACTCGACTTTCGAAAATCGGACCGAAATCAATAACTTCCCTTTATTGGTAGCGGGAAGTTAAAAATATTTATTTGAAACCCAAAAACATATGAACTTAATTTTGGAAATTCGATCAGCGGTTCAGCTGCGTTAACGAATTATTATAATTTTTGGACGGATTTTTTACACAAACATAACCATTGACATGTTTGATGGAACCGTACAAGCACAAATGCAGTTCAATCTTTAACAAATTAAGCCTAAGGTAAAGCAATTGCTTTAAATCATTATACTAGTATAATTGTGAAAATAAGAAATGGCGCATGCGTACTAATGTTTTCGTACAGGCAGATTAAAACTACAAAACACGACAATACGGTTTTTTATTGTTTAGAAAACTGTTAACATTTTATCACCATCAATCCCTCTATAAATGTAGTGCTAATAATTTGCAAAATATATATATTTAGGAGAATTCATGTAAAAATGTTCTAGACTTTTGCCATCAGTATATAAAATAAAAAAGTAGTTTAAGTAGTTTAACATATAGCCATAACTGTACTGTGTGTTTTTTATACTATACAAGGGGTCCCACCCTTGCCTGTAAAATGGAAACAGATTCGTATGTTCTGATATTTTCACTGAAATGACGATATATTAGGACAGAGGCACTTGGAACCCAGTAAGGTGGGACAGAGTAGTGGTGCGGTAGAGCCATGTGTTTTGCGCGAACGATATGCTATTTTTAATTAATAAACCAAACCTAAAAACGCTGTTAATTGTTAAACAAATTCAGCTATTCTAAATTTACCAAGTAGGTTGATATGGTAATGAATGTAAATGCTTTCAACAAACATATGTTACTAGCTTATGATCCAAATAAGCTGCCTTACCTGTTATAGTGCCGGTAGTTAACATTCGTATTTTCGCCATATTTACGTTTCAAAAAATCAAAATCCTTTCTTACTGTGCGTCCATGAACAAATGAGAATATACCTTCAACTTTGCTCTAATTCGATCCTACGCCAGTCAGTCAGAGAGTCGGGACAAAGCCGCTTTGGTATATGCATAGACCAGAAAGCCCCCGTGAAAAATCACAGGAAGATTAATTAGATACACATCAGAAATACATCGTTTAAAAAAATACTATTTAAAAACAACAGACTTTATCTAGGCCTAACTATGCTGTCTAACTAAATGACTGAGTTGTTATTTTTAACTCAGTAAATGTATACAATTTTAAGGATTGGAAAACTGTAGGCCCGTTTGTTACAATTTTTTATTTATCTACGTTATTATATATTTAAAGAAAGATACTAATATTATCGTTTAATTGCTTTTTATTTCGTATTGATAGATCAAATGATTTAGAAGTTATTAATAATATAGTGAAATAAACGGTACCAGGAACTGGCACATACTTTCTCACAAACATATTTCAATTATCAGACAGATTCACTGTGACTTGTAGGGTGGGGTAGGAGAGGTGATTTTTTATTAAAGTTGGAGACTAACTAATAAATATTATTATTATTATCTAGAGAGAAAACTATTCTATTGATTTCGAACATATTTGCACCAAACACGTCAATTAGGCCTTAATAGATGTACGAAAAAAGGTTTTGAAAAATTTGGAAAAACAACCCCCTTTATGGCAAAAAAACCCCAAAAATCAGTCATTATTATTAGCTAAACGAGAATTTTTAGAAAGATGCGTTTTTTTTCATATAGTAGGGTACATTAAAAGCTACAAATAAGCCAAATTTTATCAAAATCGTTATAGCCGTTATTTTTATGAAAAATAATAATTGATTTTTTGGGGATTTTTTTGCCAAAAAATTGGTTGTTTTTCAAAATTTTTCATAACCGTTTTTCGTGCATGTATACAGGCCTACTTGACATGTCTGCTTCAAATTTCTTTGAAATCGATCGAATAGTTTTTGCTCTAGATTTGTATACATAGAAACATACAGACATACAGACATACGTACAGACATACAGACATACAGACATACAGACATACATACAGACATACAGGCAGACATTTTGTACAAACCACTTTTTTATACTTAGGGGGTCCCAAAACGGATATTTCCACAAAAATCTCAACATCGATTTTTTTGCGATCACTATACTTTCTCTTAGTACAGTGAGAAAGTAAAAGTTAATAATGGAATATGTTTATATGTTATACGAAGACGTACGAATATTTCCGAAGTTAAACGAATATTTATCACTTCTTCAAATTTGTTTAAACGAATATATTGATGATAAAACGTTGTATTTATATACAGTTTATAACCTCAAAGCAAATAGTATAACGTATTATATCATACATTAGTTCTATAACTCATATTTAAAAAAAATCAACTTTACAAGAAATTATAATTATTGAAGTTGTAAAAATAACCCCAAAGTATAACTTAGGCTGGGTTTGTTTAAGTATTACAGATAATGGATGAAATCAACTGTTATATTATATAATATGTTACTCTCGTCCGTGTTATATATGTTACGGACGTACATTCGCTTTTATGGGAGTTGATTATTGTACAATTTTGCTTTACTTTATTAAAGCAACTTAGATTTATATTAAAACTAGCTGCCCGACCCAGCTTTGCACGGATAGACAAATCAAAGTTAAATGTAGCCTATATTAAAAAAATATACATATCAATAAATATATTATACTATGTATTTATTATGGGGATTTTTGGTAAATTGTACCCCCCAAAAACCCATAGAATTTAGAATTTTTTGAAAACGTTTCTTAGCGAGCACCTAGGGCCCTAAAGGAAGCTACATACCAAATTTCATTCCAATCCGTTCGGTGTTTTTTTTAGTAAATTTAACCCTTCCAAACCCCCATAAAATTTCGAATTTTTTTAAAACCTTTCTTAGCTAGCACCTAGGGCCTTAGAGAAGGCTGCATACCAAATTTCATTTCAATCCGTTCGGTAGTTTTTGAGAAATCGTGATGAGTGAGTCAGTGAGTGAGTGGTATTTGGATTTTATATATAACTTATAGATAAAAATCTAAGAATCGTTGCTAAAAAAAAAACCGAACACTTGTTAATCATTTTGCAAAGTGATCACCGATCATTTGATACATCACTGTGGCTAGGCTTCATAGATTTTAAACATACGTTGAAGTTCAGTAACACGATTAAGTATTTATTTACAAACGAGGCAGAATAGTCTGTTGCACTGCTAAAGTAGACCGTTGGGATTTCGTGTTAAACAATTATTAATTAGATGTGTAAATAAATAAACACCGGTTTTGTCACATAGTTAAACAAACAACGGCTCTAGGGATCACAGGAATAATTTGTATTATGTTGATAATACAGTTTATTATTCCTTGGTTGTTTACATAAATTGTCAAACCTTTTACTATTACCAAGGTTTGTTACTGTTGCTATAACCTTATAATTTAAGCAAAATAATCGATACTGAACAGATCAGTCTAGAAAAGGTAGCCGGCTCACAAGAAAAAGTTACATCGGTTTTGTAATATTTATTTAATATTTGGAGTGTTACTACATAAATTCCCAAAAATACAACGATTAAATTTAGGGCTAGCTACCTCTAAACAATTATAATTATAAGTTGCTCTAACTTCTTATAAGCTATTAAGCTAAAGTTGTGTAGGACTTATATTATTCTTAAGTAATTAAATTTGATAATTAAGCATATTAACTTTAATAATAAAGTTAAGTAATAATTAAAATGGGTAGACACCCATATAAAATAAATTGCAATAACATTAAATACCTGTTAGTACGGGCTCTACCACTTGTTCTGATCATAAGAAGCTTATTTTAACTAAAGACAATTCAAATTGTCCTAGTCCATACAAAATATGCTTTAAACATAGCCTTCTCTGTATAAGGCCGCGGCCTTCGATGTGGCAACGCCGCATCTCACCCCCACCCTCGGCCCACTCCGGGCATTGACGCCAAAACTGCGCTAATTCACATTAAAAGTAATGAAAATTAAATCAGTTTAGTGGATTCATTTTTAGCATGAAATGGTGCTTACAATGTTACAAATTGTATTACTAAATAATAAAAAATAGATGTTTATATCTTATATATAAAATTCTCGTGTCACAATGTTCGTTCCCGTACTCCTCCGAAACGGCTTGACCGATTCTCATGAAATTTTGTGAGTATATTGAGTAGGTCTGAGAATCGGCTAACATCTATTTTTCATACCCCTTAGTGATAAGGGCTACGCCCCAGTGGCCCTCAAAGTTTCAATGTTAATCTTATGGAAGGGCAATCTTAAGGAAGAAGAAGAAAGATTTCTTTTGATTTTATCATGGGCACAAAAAACAGCTGTTCGTATGAAAAGCTTAAAACAGCTAAATTTGATCAACAACTGATCTGGATCAAAAACTGAATATAATTTTAGGTTAGGCCTACAATGAAAATTTATTTTTTTTTTACAATGAACTAAAACACTTGGGCTAATTATTAGTATCAGGTTGATTTGTCTATCCGTGCAAAGCCGGGTCGGGCCAGCTAGTCTTATATATAAAATTCTCGTGTCACAATGTTCGTTCCCGTACTCCTCCGAAACGGCTTGACCGATTCTCATGAAATTTTGTGAGTATATTCAGTAGGTCTGAGAATCGGCTAACATCTATTTTTCATACCCCTTAGTGTTAAGGGCTACGCCCCAGTAGCCCTCAAAGTTTCAATGTTAATCTTATGGAAGGCAATCTTAAGGAAGAAGAAGAAAGATTTCTTTTGATTTTATCATGGGCACAAAAAACAGCTGTTCGTATGAAAAGCCTAAAACAGCTGATTTTGATCAACAACTGATTTTAATCAAAAACTGAATATAATTTTAGGTTAGGCCTACAATGAAAATTTATTTTTTTTTTACAATGAACTAAAACACTGGGGCTAATTATTAGTATCAGGTTGATTTGTCTATCCGTGCAAAGCCGGGTCGGGCCAGGTAGTATCTATATATATAAAAGCCAAAACCCACTGACTCACTCATCACGATTTCTCAAAAACTACCGAACGGATTGGAATGAAATTTGGTATGTAGCTTCCTCTAGGGCCATAGGTGCT
>JAGFPH010002147.1:5837-16032 GCA_018207615.1 Philaenus spumarius
GGTAGATTTAAGAAATAAATATAATTAAAATAAAGTTTAGAATAGTTTAAAATTTACTAGCCCAAGACGAAGACACATAAAGTGGAGCATCATTGTGTAATAGAGCAGAAAGTTATGAAATAGCTGACTCGAACAAGACACACTTACAAAGAAGCAATTGGATAATCTGACAAACTATAAAAGGGTCATACTGACCTAGATCTGGGACCAGTATTTTTGTGTGCCGGGCGGAGACTCTGTGGGACAGAGCTAGGGCTTTCTGCGGAAGGCAGAAAGCATTGCTGGTCGGGAAGTGATCATTTTGGGCTACGAGAATTCCAGTTAGAGAGCCTTGGTAAATAGGTAGGAAAACATACTGTCAGATATCCATCAGTAAAGTGTTTAAGTTGCTTTTTATTTAAATTAAAGTAGAATATCATTGAAGCCAGAATTACACAAACATAGCTATTTTCTTTGGGTGTTTCGTCTTGGAGCAGCATTGCCAAATTGATTAATTAGATTATTAAAGTTGATTAGTGTTAAAAGAATCAGTTATTCATTGTAGTTTTGTTTGTAGAGAGTGTAAAAATAATAGTCTACCACTGAACCACCTGTTAGTATAATATAGTAAATTGTAAAACGTACGGACTTGTTTATTCCTATGATAATTCTCCTTGAACCTTAGTGTAGCTTGATTCGTGAACCCTGGTTGGAATCTCAGATATTTCTACCCCTAACAGAAGGTCTAGAAAGCCAAAACGGCTCGGAGATGATGCTAAAATTGTGATGCTCGTGTTTCAAATACACTGTTGTTTTGAACACTTGCAACACACCGATTTCTTTGAAATTTTACACATTGACAGAATATTAGTGTGGGATGATAGTGTTATAAAAATTATTAATTATAAAAAATCTTTAAAGGTATACATTAATTTCCAAAGCTAAGATTTAATATGGAACTTTAAATTGTGACACAAAAAAGTTGTTCTGTGAGAAATTTTTTTGTTTTTTGGTCAGAGACGAGGTGTAAGCGTAAAGGTTTGAGCCAATAAGTTAAATTTTATGAAACATATTTTTTTTAAAAATTAGCTCAAGTGGTTTAGTTTTTACAGCAGGTTAAAGATACGATTAAGTACGCGCCAGAATCTCGCTATATTCCCACGGCTCACGGCTACCGTCTCGTTATAGCGTACAATAAATCAGACGATTTATTGTCTCGGGTTTTGAATTACTTACATAGCTTTAGTAATATATTTTAACTGCTTTTCCCCGTTAGTAAAAAGTTTGATTTTCATAAATCACTCGAAGATTAAAGGTAAAATGATTTAGAATGTTGTATGATACTAATATTAATTTTAATCTAAACATTGTTTACCATTCAATCAACATGGCTTAGCAAACTATATAAAATGACATTTAAGTGTATTAACTTTACTTTATTATTCTGTATAGAAATCGACAAATAATACTATAGCTCTTTATATTATGACAAAGAATAGAATTTATATGTGCCGGTAAAAAATTTATTGATGGAAAATTTTCAAAGTTATTAGCTAAAGAAACAAAAAATGTTCAGTAACAGAAGAAACAAGTTCAAATTTAGGCTTAGGCCTACGTAAAAAGTAGTAAACATTTTTTGAAATTTGTTTTCAAAATATACAAAGGTTTTATCATTTAATTCTTAATAGAAGTGTATACCTTATAACATAAAAAAATTTATTCTTTGATGGAAATATAGTTGGAATGTAATGGTGTATGCTACTTTACAGAAAATTGAAGTTATAATCCTTATTGGAATTAAATTTTATAAGAAATCAGATGAGCCATTTAAATTTTAGTTATTAAAGAAATTTACTCATATGTTGGTGTTTGATTTCTTACTACATAGTGTACCATAAATAATTGCGACAAAATACGTGGTGAAAGCAAATTTTATTTGTTTTATTTAAATACTAGCTGTTGTACCCGTGGCTTCGCACACGGTCCAAAGTTTTGCCGCATAATAATTAATGTTTATTGTTTTAAGGGTTGTTATTACATTTTCACCCCGATGCGGCTTTGCACGGATAGACAAATCAAAGTTAAATGTATATTAGCAAAAAAAAAAAACATATCAATAAATATAGTACACTATGTGTTTCTTATGGGGATTTTTAGTAACTTAGACCCTCCAAACCACCCTAAAATTTAGAATTTTTTGGAAACCTTTCTTAGGGAGCACCTAGGGCTCTAGAGGAAGCTACATACCAAATTTCATTCCAATCCGTTTGCTGTTTTTTTTTTTTTATTTTTTCCCCCCCCCCCCCCCCAAAAACCCCCTAAAATTTCTAATTTTTGCAAAACCTTTCTTAGCGAACACCTAGGGTCCTAGAGGAAGCTACATAACAAATTGTATTGCAACCCGTTCCGTAGTTTTTGAGAAATCGTGATGAGTGAGTCAGTCAGTCAGTGAGTGATATTTGGTTTTGTATAAATATATAGTTTTGAACTGGTTAAGAATGCCTGTAAATACTTGTGCATTTAAAATACATTTTCACCCCTTAGCAGCACACTGAAAAATACAAATACGGTTTACTTTTATATATATCTTGTAAGAAATGAATGTACCAATTTCTAGCTCTCTAGCTTTATGGGAAGTATAATAATTAATTTGTATTGTTTTAGGGGTTGTTATCTAATTTTCACCCCTAAGAAGCACGTAAATAAAAGGAAATATGATTCACATTGTATAAATGTATTGTAAGAAATAATTTACCAATTTCCAGCTCTCTAGCTTTATGGGAAGTATAATAATTATTTCGTATTGTTTTAGGGGTTGTTGTTACATTTTCACCCCTTAGCAGCACACTGAAAAATACAAATATGGTTTACTTTATATATATATATATCTTTTAAGAAATAAATGTACCAATTTCCAGCTCTCTAGCTTTATGGGAAGTATAATAATTAATTTGTATTGTTTCAGGGGTTGTTATTACAATTTCAACCCTTAGCAGCACAGTGTAAAATGCAAATATAGTTTACATTTTATATGTACCTTGTAAGAAATAAATGTACCAAATTCCATCTTTCCAGTCTTAATGGATGTATAATAATAAATATTTATTGTTTTAGGGGTTGTTTCAACCCTTAAATCAAAATGATTTATAGCCTATCTCATTCCAGGTCATGATCTATATGTGTGCCAAATTTCATTCAAATCCATCCAGTACTTTTTGCGTGATTGTCAGTCAAACAAACAAACAAACAAACAAACATACATACAAACTTTCACATTTATAATATTAGTAGGATTCAGATAACTCATCAATAATGTAAATACTCTCCAACAGAATAAAAACCTTTTTTAAAGAGATAATTTATAACTTGTTTTTAAAATTATATTTTATTAATTACAAATAACAATTTATTAAAGTTTTATTCCCATGTATGATGGTGTATTTTCAAAATGATTATTATAATATGTTGACAGTACTTTTACCAATATTCTGATAATTTTTATTTGCATTTTGAAAATAATGTTGTGATTAATGTTTTATGGGTAGTTATACATTAATTTATTAGCCGGAAAAATTCAAATTATATTATATATACTTGAAATATTATAGCTACAAACAAATGGAAACTCGTTGCCTTGGACAAGGAAGAGAGAAATTGTGTATTTCCCTAGTAGCAGCTGGGCCAACGTGTTCATTCTCTCTGAGTCTGAGTGCCATTCTCTGTCTCTCTCTAGCACAGGCACGGCGGCGACAGTGGCGCTTCCGCTACCTAGTGAACGCCGTGGCAACCTCGTCAAATTCAAATAAAACTGGGCTGAATTTTTTAACATGGGGATTGCGCTTCTTATAGTTTCTGTATTCATTGACTTTACACAAAGAAAATAGAAATAACTTTTCTGTACTGAAACACTATAACAGCTAACAATAGACAAGCCAAGGTCATTGCCCCGCTCCGATTCGGTCAACCCTCAGACAAACATGCTGTTTGTTTGTTGGTAGCGCTAAAGCAGCTGATTAGCGTGACGTACTGACAGCTAGTCTGCTGTGAGGGCGTGTGAGAGCAGGTATATTAAGAAGTGTTTAAAAAGTGATAATAATGTCAAACTGCGATGAAGATTTTTGTGAAATTTTTAACGATGCAATTGGAATTTGCGAAAACAAAATTTTTGCAGGGGCTGCCTCGGAACGCGTTTGGATTTTTGACGTTTCGGATTATTGACATTCGGATTATCGACGCTTTACTGTAGGTGTTTAATATTTTAGTAATATCTTTATATTTTTATCAATTAACAAATTGATTTGAATGAAATCCCCCTTCTATTTCCAAAGTATAGTAGAACCTTGTTAAGTCGAATCAACTAGGACCGTGACGGTCTGGGCTAACCAGAGAATGTGAAAAAAGCAATAAATCATCTGCTTACAGAAAATTTCTTTACACTGATTTTATAAACTATCCTTTTAAATCTTTTTGAAACAAAAATTCTTAATATTATTCTTATTTTTCTTTCAATCAGAGACGGTTGAAGTTCCTCAGTTGAACTCAGTAGCAAAGCTCTTCAATGGTTCACCTTTATCTATTCTATTCAATGCTTCCATTTTCCTTTGAATTATTACAGCAACATTTTTACGCTTTGTAGACATTGCGAAAATTGCACAGTGATAACAAAGCAGTTGAACGCAAGCAAGAGTGTAGCACAACTGAAGTGAACACGGGACAAATGCAGTAGTTTCTATGATTGAAGCGAAGCTGGTGATGACTCATCGTCTTGTTAAGTAGACAGTAGAGTCACAATGTGCAGTGACTACTGTTCCTTACAAAAATAATGCATATTATTATTGTATTTTGCGTTTTCATATACAGTATAACTTTTTAATTCCAAACTGGTCTGAGTTATGTGGGGATCTGTTAAAAAGGTCCGACTTCTACTGTAGCTAAAATTTAAAAAAATCTTTTATGTTAAAAGTACTCATGTAATTAATAGAAAAACTTTATGAAAAATACGAGGGACGTCCAGAAAGTAAAGAACATTTTAGCATGGTTAAATAAAAACAAAAGATATCAACATCAAACTTTATTTACACAGCCACAGTACCTTACTCTACTTTTCTACGTAATCCCCATTGTTGTCGAGACACTTTTTGTAACATGGGACCAGTTTCTCTATTCCGATGTTATACTCATCAGCCGCGAAAGATTTGAGCCATATTATCACTGCTTCTTTAAGTTCATCGTCATTTCCAAACTGTTTTCCACCTAAAAATTGCTTCAACTTTGGAAAGAGATAAAAATCACTAGGTGCTAGGTCAGGGCTGTAGGGAGGATGACTAAAGATTTCCCACTTCAGACTTTGGAGTTCTTACCGCGTTCGTGCTTAGGCATGAGGCCGGGCATTGTCGTGAATGAAAATAACTTTAGCCGACAGCATTCCACGCCTCTTGTTTTGGATGGCGCGACAAAGTCGTTGAAGAGTCTCACAGTAGGATTCTGAGTTTATTGTTGCACCTCGTGGGATCAAATCCACATGGATTAATCCCTTTCAGTCCCAAAAAACCGTTGCCATGACTTTGCGAGTCTGCAACAATGGTTTTTCCTTTTTGGGTTTTGAGGGCGAATTTGTGTGATGCCACTCCATTGACTGACGTTTGCTTTCTGGAGCCTTATACGAAGCCCATGTTTCATCTCCCGTAACAATACGATCAAGAAATTGGTCTCCACCTTTGTCATATTGAGTCAAAAATTCAAGGGCTGCCCCCATGCGTTTCGCCTTATGGTCGTCCGTCAAAATCTTAGGCACCCACCGAGCACACACTTTCTTGTAACCAAGATGATCTGTCACTATCTCATGTAGGAGTGATCATGAAATTTGTGGAAAAGAGTCATGTAAAGTCGTCAAAGTGAAACGTCGATTTTCCTGAATTTATTCTTCAACTTTTCGCTTCAGTTCATCCGTGACTAGTGATGGCCTCCCGCTCCGATCTTCATCATGCACGTTAGTTCTTCCTTGGTTAAACATGATACACCACTTTCTTACTGATGACTCTTTCATCGCATCTTCACCATAGACAGCTTTAATTTGCCTATAAATTTCAATGGGCTTAACTTTTTGAGCATTCAAAAAGCGGATTACATTCCGTACTTCACATTTGGCAGGATTTTCGATTAGCGCCGCCATTTTAAAACGCTGCGAAAACAAGTAGCGTGACCACACAGCAACGAGACTCACCTCACACTGAAGAGAAAGGAAGGGGCAAGCGGCCACGCACTTAATTGCAGTAGTGGGGATCTGCGCCGCGCGCGATGCGCATTCGTTCTTTACTTTCTGGACGACCCTCGTATCTCTTTCATTCTTGCAGTTTCCAGTAATATTGCATTTTGGTAGGCCATCACATTCTTTCGCAGGTATCTTACCAATGTATAAATTATTTCTGCCATATGTTATTATTTAAATAGTTTGGTTTATTAAGTATTTGAAGTGTTTATGCATTATTGTTATTGATATAATTTTGTTTAACCCTAGAACTGGCAGCTAACAAAAATGGTTTTTTTGGCGTGTGCAAGCATTTATTCAAAAATTCGCCAAAAATAGTAAAATGAACCTCAATCCAAAAGTGTTCCATAGCTTTTTTAGAAAAAGGTTAAAAAAATTGGTATATGCCAGTAAAAAAATGATAGATGTAAAATTTACAAAGTTATTAGCTCAAGAAACAAAAAAATGTTCAGTTACAAAAAATAAAAGTTCAACTTTAGGTCTACATAAAAAATAGTAAAAATTTTTTGTAATTTTTTCCATAAACGTTAAAAAGTTTTGTAATTTAGTTCTAAATAGAACTGTATAAAAACTTTTAACATTTTCAAACTTATTATTTTGAAAACACAAGTTTTTATGTTCCTACTACAAAGACTGCTATCAAAAGTATGCCAAGTTTGAAACGTAATTTACAAATATATGCTTTGCCCAAAAATGAAATATTATTATAACAAAGTGTAGAGAATAAAACAAGTAATTGAACTGTATACTTGTAAATTATCTTTTCAAAAAAGTGTTTGACTTAGAATTATTTGAATAACAAAAGTGAGAACAAATATAGAAACGTCTCGTCCATACAAGCTGTACGAGAATTCCGCGAAAACTCCCATGTTAAAAAGTACGTTAGGGTTCAAATTCAAACGTAGGATGAGAACGTAATAACAGTCACTTTCCCAAGGCCCTACACAACAAACTGTTCAAACAGAATATTTTTGGTTTACAGGGAAAGTTAGCTTGAAGCATTATCTTTACAAAGATACCAAAATATCTCTAAAAATAGATTGTGGTCACACAGTGATATCACATGTAATAAGTAAGGCTGTTTATTGGTTGACCAATTGCAAGGGTATATAAACCACTCCATAACTGCCCACCTATTTGTCCGATTTTCGATTGGATGGAAGTTTTGGATAGGGGAAATTGTGATTAATCCATCGATATATAGGTTTAACTAAGAAACCCTACTGGGCGGGCTGTATAGATTGACGAAAGTTGAGTTATTTCGTTATGTTTTGTATGAATATTCTGTTGCCGACTGATTTGTAGAAAACTAATAAACTGCAACGATGATTACGTATGTAGATATACGTTTTAGAAAGAAATTGTAAATACAAAAATTAAAGTTTGAAACATTACCTTTCCAATGGTGTTTGTCTTTTTGAGATTGGAAGATTTTTAGTGGGTCAAATCTCAATGCAATCACGCATTACAAATGTGTTGTCATGATCGCACGTTTCGTGCAATCTGCCGGTTCTAGGGTTAAACTTCTAGACAGATGGTCGTATCCTTGGCGCACAAGACAAACTAGTACTTATACGGTTTATTGTTATTAGAGTTACTACTTATTTTTCAAGTTAAAAATGTTCTACCTTACAGAAATTGTTTTAAAGAAAACCCCTGTGTGTCTTGTGATGTTTGGCAAATATTGATGTTATGATTCAAACTCTTTTAAGGTTTGATGAGTTTGGATTCCGAGTAGAAGAAGAAGACGGTCCAGAACAGAGTTCCAGTAAGCTTCTGGGAGAACCATTCGTTGAAGATCCTCAACACAGGTGATTTGAATTACTAAAATGTTAGAAATTGGTAATGTTGTAATTAGTAAGTTATTATAACAAACTTAATCCCTCATTTAGGGGAGGGCTCAGGGGTTGTAACTCAAATATTTTAAATGGTAACACCATTTATGTGAAATATAATATTAAAAGCATCTTTATGCAAAACAAAAAACGGTTCAAATATTAAATTGCTACGATGTCTGTATTAAAAATGGCAGCTAATTAAACTTTGAATCTTTAAACAAATTATATTAGAAGTTTGAGGAATTGTAGTGCCCGATCAAAATAATTTTGTCATCTTTTTCAAAATTGTATAAACGGATAGTTTTAATGCAATTGATTAATTAATTGGGTATTAAGCCATTAATGCCAGAAGCTGCGTGTTCTTTGTTGTGTAAGATGCCAGTGTGAAGGCATTAGCAGTGTGTGATCTGTATAATCAATACTAGAATAAGGATTGAGTGAATTTCCCACTAAAAAACGCTCACAACAAGATGTTAGTGGATAAGGTGGTCAAGAATCGAGCACCGCTTCAATTGAACACAAAACTTTTGACAGCTCTTTAAAAGTGATGATTTGCTGACCTAGTACCCAAGTAAGATGATATTTAGTTGATCTACTTTCCAAACACCACCAAATTGTGGTGCTGATAGATAGTTGAAGTGGTATTGTGTTCTCCGTTAAAAGGGTGTGTCGGTAATTTTATTACTTGTTGATAAAGTTTGTACAAGTTAATGTGGCGAGTTCAAATGCCATTTAGCTTCGACCAAGTTTGTGCCACAGTTGCTAAAGATGTCTGAGCATTTTCTATGTGTGCATATAAATCTAGTATTTGCTGAAAGAAAAACATTGGTAGGGTGGTAGACAAGTAGGCAGATATAAACATTAAGGTCCTGAGGCTTCTGCCAATGGTCTGATTTGATAGTGTACCTCCAAAGTTGACCCCAGAGTTCAAAGTATTAAAATGGTTACTCCTGAGCAAGGTAATGTTATATTTGTGGTTGATAAACTGTTTGACACTCACAAGATCAGTTGTAAAACTAATCTTTACTGCAAGACTAGTTGCCTGTAGACCCCTTCAAGTCGGCACTGAGTGTATAGTTTTTAAGTAATTTTACTTACCAGAGTGTAAATACAACAGTGTGCCAGTTTGACAACATATACAAATATACTTGCAAGAGACACAAAGAAAAGTATACAAAAAGAAAGAAAATCTGAAAGAAAAGTCAAAATTATAATTAATAATTAAATTCACTGATAAGAAATTGTCTACATTTTAAAGAACTTTTAAAAAACGTACTAAATTATACCAAATTTTCTTACTAAACATATTTACAAATGTCCCCTTTTCTAAAACTGAAGGTCAAAAATATGTCTTTTACTACTACACATGGTAAAATATTCACCCATAAAATTACAATCGTTTCTTCCTCCCGAGAACTGCTTTACTGAAGCAAGAATGCTGTCTTGGACCATGAAAATTTCCATGCAGAGTTTAATGCAAGCAAACTTTGCTACTGATATCCTTTCTTTTAAATGTGTGTTGAAAGATGAAAAGATACCCTTAAACTACCTCCCCCCCCCGCACCTAAATACCTAAATTATTTTTGACTTGGTCAAGTTTTTCACTAAATTCCACCTTTCACAGTAAACTTTGAAGTTATCAACCTTTCTTTGTAGTATTTTAGGTTCAGAAAGAAACAACACCAGAGAATCAGCATATAATATTACTCTAACATTCACATCCCCTATCCCCAAACCCCCTTCCACAACTTCATGAGTATCATTCACAAACAACGCAAACAGTAAAGGAGAGAGGAGGCAGCCATGTATAACACATGTGTTTTTAGTTATGTGGAAATTATTATAAACTTGGAGAGTATTTGAATATTGTTTAGATTGAAGTGGTTGGCACACCTGGAATTTAGTCATAATAACGAATCCAGTGATCTGAGTTGGGACAATGTAGAACAAAGACTCCCTCCAACAGATAAGCTGAGAACTATGGTTAAAGAAGGCATCCCGCATTCCTTGCGTCCTCAACTGTGGATGAGACTTTCAGGTGAGCTTAATCTATTTCAGATTAGTTCAGACAAGTGTTTAAGGCAGCTCTTCGGAGGTACCTCAAAAAGAA
>JAGFPH010002147.1:16467-30413 GCA_018207615.1 Philaenus spumarius
TGCCACGTTGGACGAGTCACCGTCAGGTACGCTTACGCGTAGCCCTACCTCACACCCTAGAGCATGGGATTGGGTGGCCTCCTGGCAGCTTTAAGGGCAGAACTTGTGAGGCTTAGTTCTACCGGGGTATGCTTCTATGACCAGCCAGAGCAGGCTCCCCCCCCCCCCCCCCCCCCAAAAGAAGTATGTCTTCAATCAGGGAGCTAAACCCCCAGACGAGAAGTCTTTACTGCAAGAAGGGATGAAAGGGACCCTTCACTCGCAGTACTCGTGTCGGCAAGGTTACCCAAGCCACGTTGGACGAATCACCGTCGGGCGAACTTTCGTATCACTCTACCCCATTTACTCTACCAAGGGTTGCGCCCGTTGCAATGGGATTGGGTAGCTCCCCAATGGTTTTGAAGGTAGCCACCATGGGGTGAGATGACTACCGCCTCATTGTACGCGACTGCTTATTCGTTAGGCTTCGCCTACTTATCTCGCAGTTGACCATTACTGGTCGTGCCACTATCCGCAACCTGTGGAGCGCTTGGTAGCACGAGGCGTGCATCTGGGAAGAAAACCCAGGGCCAGGTATTGTCTGTTACTGCAAATGCCTTCTCAATTAACTGCATTTCTCTGCTAATAGTTAATTTTAAATGTATAATAACCTATGTTTACTTTCTGATACTCGCCAACAAATATTGATTTTTATTATTAATTACAAGTTGTATATAAAATATTTTTTTTTAAATTAATATTTCGTAATTTGTTATTACTGTTACATCAAGTCTTATTTTATTTTGTCTAATTTCATTTATTTTTTCTTATTTATGAAATTACAAACGTTACATGTTTCGTATTTTACTTTTAAATAGTCTATATCTCCTAAGTTTAGCTATATTTATTGACTTTGCATTGTAGTACTAGTTGTCAGTAAAATATTGGTAACAGTGAAAGTCAACTAATACTATTCAGACTATTGTAACACTAACAGCCATGTCACAGAGAAAATATACAATAAGAAATAATCAGCTGTTTCCTATAGTGTCTAAAAGCACAGAGGTTTGGTCTAAATTAATAAATGACGCAATACTTAAATAATATTAACCATTTATAATTTTTTACATATATATTTCTTAATGACGCAAAATAATTACAATAGAATCAATTTTTTTTAATAAACAAATAATAAAATATAAAAGCAGACTGTAAAAGTAGGTAATATAAAAGCAGACTTAAAGAACATATTAATATATGAACGTGTGTAAAATGTGAAAATTATATAAGAGATTTTGTTTCAATGCGTAGTGCGTTAGAAGTGAACAATATAAAGCAGCAGTTGAAATTATAAACAGTTCAATAAATAAAAAATAATAACAAGACATAACACAATTCGACATGTATCGAGATCTCAGTATACTAAAAAACTCCATATACTATGATCATGGAAGCAATTCAAAGAGAGAGAGGGGATCAACTTGTGTACGTGACAAAAGACAGGTATCAAGCGAGAGGGAACGGAACAGAACGTTCTGGAAGCAAGTAGACTTCTAACAAGATGGCGTAGCTGTTCATGTGCGTTGCATAAAGCCGGCGAGTAATATTACACGAAAAATGTAGTTTTTGTTATAAAATGGTGACAAGTTTAGTCCCAAACTAAAGTAAATGTACGTTTGAGTTGGTGTTGTTATAAAAAATTGAATTGATCATGTAAATTGAGTGTTTTTCGACATATAACTTTCCATGTGCTTTGGCGGGATTAGCGAGAGATAGGCTTCAGAACATATCGAGTGAATTGTGTTAGAGACGAAAAATCCTAGGTAAAAAACAGTGCAACGAATATAACGCAGTGAGTAATAATGGCCATAGGACATATTTTTTAGTCTGCAGGTATTAAATTTTGATTATTTTAAAAGGTAACTTCTCTTAATTTCTGTTGCGTCAAATTTTTTACTTTTTGAGAGATAGGGTTGATAAAAGTTCATGTAATTGTAAATAGTTCTTTGACTTGTTTGTATATTTGTACCATTATGTTGATATCTTTTTATTGCTGTAAATATTCATTTCTAATTATGTTTGAGTAAACAATAGTTGTCTTGCTACAATGCCTTGAATTTCTTTATACAGCCACGAACATCCATCTAGTTTGTACTCTAACAGCCAGGTTCCCACCTCTGAGGAAATTAAATTAATTAATAAATATTTTTACAGTAATTGATGATTATAAATAGTTAATGCAAACAGAGCATAAGTGAGGTTATATGTGGATTATTACAAATATTATGGTTATTATTTTTTTTTATTAGTATTGTGGAAGTAAGTGAAGGTGATTTTTAAGGTTTAGTAAGTGAAGGTGATTTTTAAGGTTTTGAAAGTAAGGTGAGTTGAAGTAAGGTGAAGCACATGATATTGTTCTACGTTGAAGTTGGGAGAGAGATGTTATGGAGAGTTTAGGTAAATGGTGATTTTATTGTTGAAGTAAGGCAATAGGCCTAGGAGGTATATAAATGATTAAGGTATTACATGAGCGACGAATTTTGGTTTTAAGGTGAATAAGTAAAGGAGATGAAGGAGAGATATTAATAATTATTAGATAATCCACATATAGCGTTTTTATTTTTGATTTAAAACAATTTTTTTTATTTTTTGAATTTTTTACCGAACCTCATTTTTTTTTACACAGTATAACTTAATATATTTTTATTTTTTGTAACCATAAGTTACACTATTTTAAACTGTTCCATTTGCGTTTTCCTTGTGGGTGTTTTTATGTGGATTATTATGAAACTGTTTTGTGCAGCTGATTTCTGTTTTAATAATAATGTGCTCTAATTATAAACAGATACTGTCAAGGTACTGGAGTGATAGCCGCTTCATTGCTACTATTTATGGAGGAAGAGGATGCATTTTGGATGTTAAGTACTATTGTAGAAGACATTCTGCCTGCTTCTTATTACTCAGCTACTCTTATTGGTAAGCTAGTGTGTGGTTATTCTAAGTTCTATCCTGATGTATGCATTGTTCGAGCAGTATAGCCACTTGTAAAATAACATTTTTGCATTTTGTGTTGTACAACTTGTAAATAAAGGATGTGTTTTAGTGGAGGAATAATCACCAACTGAAAGAGAATGAGGAAAAATTGTATGCCTTGAATTCTAAGACCCAATGGTCGTTTCAATTCTGTTTTGAAATGACATACAGTCAACTCCCGATTATCCGGGATAATTACCGGCAATACACTCACGGATAATGTGAAATCCCGGTTAAAGCAATACGTTATACTTATCCCGTCCAGAAAGTAAAGAACGAATGCGCATTGCGTGCGGCGCAGATCCCCCACTACTACGATTACGTGCGCGGCCGCTTGCCCCTTCCTTTCTTTTTAGTGTGAGGTGAGTCTCGTTTCTGTGTGGTCACGCTACTTGTTTTCGCAGCGTTTTAAAATGACGGCGCTAATCGAAAATCCCGCCAAATGTGAAGTACGGAGTGTAATCCGCTTTTTGAATGCTCAAAAAGTTAAGCCCATTTAAATTTATAGGCAAATTAAAGCTGTGTATGGTGAAGATGTGATGAATAAGTCATCAGTAAGAAAGTGGTGTATCATGTTTAACCAAGGAAGAACTAACGTGCATGATGAAGATCGGAGCGGAAGGCCATCACTAGTCACGGATGAACTGAAGATAAAAGTTAAAGAAACAATTCAAGAAAATCGACGTTTCACTTTGACGACTTTACATGACTCTTTTCCACAAATTTCACGATCACTTCTACATGAGATAGTGACAGATCATCTTGGTTACAAGAAAGTGTGTACTCGGTGGGTGCCTAAGATTTTGACGGACGACCATAAGGCGAAACGCATGTGGGCAGCCCTTGAATTTTTGACTCAATATGACAAAGATGGAGACCAATTTCTTGATCGTATTGTTACGGGAGATGAAACATGGGTTTCGTATAAGACTCCAGAAAGTAAGCGTCAGTCAATGGAGTGGCATCACATAAATTCGCCCTCAAAACCCAAAAAGGAAAAACCATTGTTGCAGACTCGCAAAGTCATGGCAACGGTTTTGGGACCGAAAGGGATTAATCCATGTGGATTTCATTCCACGAGGGCAACAATAAACTCAGAATCCTACTGTGAGACTCTTCAACGACTGTCGCCATCCAAAACAAGAGGCGTGGAATGCTGTCGGCTAAAGTTTTTTTCATTCACGACAATGCCCGGCCTTATGCCTCGGCACGAACGCGGCAAGAACTCCAAAGTCTGAAGTGGGAAATCTTTAGTCATCCTCCCTACAGCCCTGACCTAGCACCTAGTGATTTTCATCTGTTTCCAAAGTTGAAGCAATTTTTGGATGGAAAACAGTTTGGAAATGACGATGAACTTAAAGAAGCACTGATAATATGGCTCAAATCTTTCGCGGCTGATGAGTATAACATCGGAATAGAGAAACTGGTCCCACGTTACAACAAGTGTCTCGACAACAATGGCGATTACGTAGAAAAGTAGAATAAGGTACTGTGGCTGTGTAAATAAAGTTTGGTGTTGATATCTTTTGTTTTTATTTAACCATGCTAAAACTTTCTTTACTTTCTGGACGGCCCTCATAGTATAGGGCACAAATACAAGGTATTATGCAAGAATTATGGATATACTGTACCTTTAATCACTCCTAAAACGTACAAAAAACTACAAACACTGCATTATTTAGATTGAAATAGCAGTACAGCAATATATTATTTACAATGTTCAGACACGATTAAAATAGTCCATCAGAGTTTTTTGTTTATTCGCGTTTGCTTTCTTTTTCAAAATTGTGGATCTTATTTTTCGTAACACGAGCTTGTCACATAATAATGCATCACCTTGACCGTCTAAATAGTCAAGAAAGCCTTCGACGGAACTCGGAGCAGTGCCGTGTGTCACTTTCGGCTAAAGATGTTACGTCAATAACACAACTGCTGTTAGTAACTGCTACTCGTGATTGCAGTAGCATCAGTTGCGTGTTAGTCGTTATTAGTTTGTTACAAGGCCGCCCTCGCCCTCCTGTCACCTGCATTTTTTCTTTTTCACTTCTCGCCCCACCACCTCTCTCGTCTCTCGACCCGGTTGAGCCGCAACCCGTATAAACCGATCCCGTTTAATCGGGGGTTGACTGTACATCTTTAATTTTGTTATCTTAAAATTGAGACTGAATACGATTGCTAAAAAATGTCTCTAGTGTTCTTGTGCCGGAATCTTCAATACATGTGTAAAAAAGATTGAATTATACATTTAAAAAAATATTTTACTTTGAAGAATTTATATGAAAGAAATGTTGATTTTAGAATGGACCATAAACTTAGCATATGTTCTGTATTGCATGCCTTTTAAAGGTGCATGATTTTGTTGTGTAAACAATTTTGTTTATAACACATACTCATTAATTCTACTCCCTGTACCAATCTTGGTACTAAACATTTTGCCATAATGATATTTTTTCGACACACTTTTTGGTTGCTTGGTGTTTCTAGTATGACTGTGTTTATTTACATCAAACTATTATCGCTTTCACGACAATATTTTTATAATACGGCGAAGAACTATTGAAAACTTTGATGAAGATATTTTTTAATTATGACAATGAATTGTTGATATAAATATACAATTATATTTGAGTCGGGTCTATACACTTCCTGCCCATTTGATGTTAAAGCAGCAACTGACTGTCTTTTTGTCAACAACATGAGGGATCTACTACTACGATAAAATTGTGTATAAACCCACACATTTCTCATGGTATATTCTGCCCCAAGCAATGCCTTCTGGTTTCACTGTATTTCTTCGCTAGTTGTTCTTTATAGAATGTATTGTTTCTTTCCATTATTTGCCAACAAATACTGATTTCTACTGCAGTCAAACTTAGATAATTTGTAGTTGAAGGGACACGGGAAGAAAATAGAATTATCCAAAAATTCGAATTACATATGTTCACTCAAAAAGAAAAGGTAAATACATTATGTACAGTACTGTACTGTAAAAAAAAAATAACTCCACAATTAAAGATTTAACTCACAAATTTTATTTTACAAATTGCTTTACATGTACAATATACAGTACAATAGAGTCCCGCTATTCTAAACCCCGCTATTCCGAACAGAGTTCAGAAAAAATACCGATTTTTTTAAACATAAAAACAGGAGAAATTAAAAAGACGTTCGAGAAAAAAAGTATATTTATGGTTTTACAAAGAAGTTAAATACATAGAGCCTAAGCTTGATGAAAACGCCTGAAACCAAATTGAAATGAAAGCTGTTTTTGTTTCCTTCACGTTTTCCATCCGTTTTGTGGGAAGGAAACTACGGCAACAAGTGTCCGGTGAAAATTATACCGGGTCCGTCAGAAAGAAGGAAACAGCTTGGCACTAGTAGTGTTGTTGCCCCCTGCCAGTTGCATTCATCCGTTTTTCTTCTCCGTTTTCGTTACCTCGAACAAATTTTATTTTTTCTCGATCTTTTTTCAAGACGATGCAGTACTAACTGACAGACTGCAGGATGACAAAACGTACAGTTTGAACAACCTTTCTATTCCCTTCTGTTTTTAGAAGAAAACAGAATCGTATCGCAGCGGAAGAAAAAAAAACGGAAGGTGTAAACCTACACTAAGGCGAGGTCAAGAGCATTTCCGCGTCTACGTGTGATATGAGTTCAGTTTGAGCGTTCACCTAATCCTCGCATTCCTCCGAGCCGATCAACACTGTATAGAACTGACACTAGCAGATTTCCCAGCACTTAATTTACGCCTTAACTAGTCAATACCTTATTGTTATACAGTATAAGAACAATCGTACCAAAAATTCGAATTATCCAAAACAAAATTGGAATTAACCCCTATTTTTTACAGAATTCTAGGAACTGAACAAAAAATTCGAATTATCCAAAATTTTGAATTATAGAAGTTCGAATTATGCAGGTTTGACTGTAATAATTATTTATAAATACCTTGTTTTGCGATATACCGGTACTGCTCGCAATCCTTTCTTTGGTCATCGTTTAAATCACTTAGATGATAACCAAAGAAAACACTGCAAGCAGTACTAATGCAAAACTAGGTATTTATTTATCATATCTAGTCTAGTGAGGCAAACTCAAACATGTCATAATACAGTAAGACCTCGATAATCTGGCACTCGATAGTCTGCCAGACTCAATCCATTATCTTGAAATACGGACATTTATTAAAAATGGCATTTTTTTGTAATTATAGAGTGATTTAGGCTGGGTCTACACTATCTATTGGCTCCGAATCGGTCAAAAACAGTGTGTAAAAATCTGCTGCTCAATAAACTTGTCCAAAACAAGCATTTCAATCAACATTTATCCTAAAAATCAAACCTATTGAAAACAATGTTCTCTCGTCGTCCTTTAAAAACGTTCCCGGTTAAAGGGACCATTTAACATTTTTGTTGCTGACAGTATTTTGTTGAACGTATTCCACGTTAAAAAGATTTGAAGATTATTTGAACAAATTGAAGTATTTGGAAAAATATACATTGAATTTCTTGTAAATAGTTGTTCGATTTAAAACCGCTTTACACGGTTTGTAAGTGAAAGGAGTTCAAAGAATTTGTGACAGGCTGGAGTAAAAATAGCAAACCCCCACCACGTACTGACTAACGGAAGCCAACAACAAAGGTGAATGGAGCCATCCCTACCTGAGGCTTACCAGTTAGCGACAATCTCTCTATACAGTTATTGTTACGTAGTTTCAACGTGTAATTTACGTTTTTTAAGAAACATAATATTTAGTTCAGTTTTTATTTTATGTATTGTAATATTTTTGTTTGTGTGTTGTAACAACACTTTAACAACCCAATAATAATAATATATATGTACATATAGTACATGCGAGTTTATCTATAGTTTATTCCCTGTTTAAACCATTTTAAAGGAAGACCTCAATAATCCGGCATCACCGGATTCCCAAGCTTGCCGGATTATCGAGGTCTTGCTGTAATTATTAGTTTTCTAAATTATAAATTTTGGAAAATAAATATTTAGTTCATTATTGTTATTACAAGTTTTATTTTGTTTTCTCAAAATCCTTTGAATTTTTTTTAAGTTTATTCACTTTTTCTTATTTATGAAATAACTATTTCAGCTTTTCATAATTTTATGAGAAGATCACACTTGTGAAGTGTGACAGACTCCTCCTGACAACCTGTACAACCAGATATATAAAACTGGAATCATATTTAATTAACAGCTACGGCTTATTATCCTTGTTCTGCACAGGTATCCAAGCTGATCAAAGAGTCCTCCGCACACTCATCTGTTCCTATCTGCAAGACGTGGATTTTGCCATGAAGCAACATGACATTGAACTCAGTCTTATCACCTTGCATTGGTTCCTTACACTGTTTGCTTCCGTTTTCCACATGAAGATCCTTCTCCGTATCTGGGATCTGTTCTTCTTCGATG
Organism: Philaenus spumarius; assembly: GCA_018207615.1. Lineage (NCBI taxonomy): Eukaryota > Metazoa > Arthropoda > Insecta > Hemiptera > Aphrophoridae > Philaenus > Philaenus spumarius. The sequence goes on from JAGFPH010002147.1 coordinate 24,910, forward strand.
GTTCACTTGTCCTGTTCCAAGTAACTTTGGGAATGCTCAAAATTAAAGGTGAATAGATTTCAAATATTCTTAGTGAATAATATTGTTATTTGTTTTACATTTACTATTGCTGGTTGAAATTCGTAGATAGCAAAGTTGACACTTATAATAAATAAATTATATATAGTTTATATCAGATCAGTTAACTATCAAATCTTTTATCAATTTAATTCTCCTATAACTTCGTTGAAACTATAATGTTGATCAAGCACTGTTTCTCCCCGAATAATTTTCTAAATGGTTTCTTAACAGACATCATTGGCTGTGGTTCGGATTCCACGTAAAACTGTAGGTTCCGTCTTCATTAGCCTTAAAGTGCAAAACATCAGGACGTTAAAAAAAAAAAATCAAGCACTGTTTTAAACTTAGATCAATACAATAGTTTGTAAATGGATGAATATTTCTTTATACTTTTGTAATATGGTTAGACCTTTTTTAATTATACCGGGTGTCCCACGAAGAGGTCCCTATTTTTGAATTAATATATTAGATGCACCGAACACTCTACAAACCTGAAACTCAACAGTCCTAACATACACATATGTAAAAGAAATACACCTGAGTATCAGTTAATTCTGACACATTAGGACAAAATGGCGGGATATCAAAGAAATAGTACCTTTTCGTTAAAATAGTTTTATTTGCTTAAGTGTTACAACATAATTATTGAATTTTAACAATGTTACTAAGCACTAAACAACTTTAGGGAATTAAAGATATAAGTAACTCATAAATAAATTAAATCTATTTGATCCATAAACCTTATTCAAACTGATGTCCATCGATCGCAATGCACTGATGACAACGAAATAGAAAACAGTCATACGCTTTGCTGAACAACTCTCGAGGTATCAACAACAGTTCCTCTTCGATCAACCTCATTAGTTCATCGTCTGTCGCAATGTTATGACAATAAACCTTCTCCTTCAAAAAGCCCCACAGAAAAAAGTCACAAACAGTCAAGTCTGGAGACCTTGGGGGCCAGTCCATGAAGCTGCTGCCACGACCTATCCAACGGTTAGGAAGATTTTGGTCCAAAACTGCTTTGGCAACATTAGCATAATGCGGAGGAGCTCCATCCTGTTGGAAAAAAACGTCTTTCATCTCAGGCTGAGAAAGATGAGGAACTATGTGATTGCTTAAAACTGATGCATACCTTTCTCCAGTCATTGTTTGTCGGGATATGTCATACGACAAAACACCATCCTTGGTAACAGTAGCCCAAACTGTTATACCTGTTGATTTTAATTTCTCTTCTTGTAAGATATGTGGATTTTTTGTGTTATAGTAATGACAATTATGCCTGTTTACAGTTCCTGTTCGATAAAATGCCGCTTCATCTGAAAACATGATTCCTTCATGCCATTTGCTATCTACGTCAGTCTTTTCAATTATTTTCGAACAAAATTCCAATCGTCTGTCAGGATCACCTTCAAGCAGTCCGTGAACTAAATGAGTTTTATAATGTTTGATTTTGTTCTTTTTGGCATACCTTTGGACAGATGACTTCGGTATCCCTGTAGCAGATTCCACCTTTCTTACTGAATTAGGCGTATTTGGAGATTCCATGAAAGCAGCACATACGATTTCTTCATTTTCTATGTTGGAGGATCTATGGTATTTTTTTTGTATTGACCCCGTTTCTAGTAGGATAGTCTTCCACTTACGAATAGATTTCCTTGACGGTGGAACTATGCCAATGTTTATTACCAAATATGTTCATTGTTGTGGATACACGCAGTCAGCTGATAGATTTAAAATAGTCTAAACAGCTGTAGCTGTTCCTATTCTAAATAAAAGTAGGTTTACCCTTAAAATACGATTGCTGATTTTTTTGTTTTTTTGTTTTTCCGCCATTTTGTTTGGATCAGTCAGAATTAACTGATACTCAGGGGTATTTCTTTTACATATGTGTTAGTCACGACTGTAGAATTTCAAGTCTGTAGCGCGCTCTATACGTCTGTCATATCAATTCAAAAATAGAGACCTCTTCGTGGGACACCTGGTATAATAACAAGCTTTACTTCATACTTTCAGATTTTATATCCTGTTCACGTGTTCACTGTCACTTTATTAATTTTAATATTTGTTGACTTGATTTTAATTATTTCACTTTTATTATTGCTTAAAATGCACTGGTAGAATTTATATGAAACTAATTTGAATTCAAAAGAATGCCAACTAAACTAGCTTGTAATTATTGTAACTAAAATTGCAATTATTGTAATCTAAAAAATTCAAATACAGTAGAACGCTGTGTAAGTTGGCCCTCTTTTACCTGGATCTTTGCATAACCCGGACCGGTTTGGGGTAGAAAAACAGACATATTATTAATATGATTTGGTCAGAAGTTCACATCAGATGAAGTACTCATAAAACATGCAATTCTTTGGCTTATAAGAACAAAATATTGTTCTAGAACATGCCTACCTTCATTTTGTATTATTTCAAGAAGGATTTGTTTCACAATAACTATAAAGCAGTACAAAACTTCATGTAAAATGCTGCCTGTGCACCTTTTTTGCCGTAGTATTTAATAATACGTATTCACGATTTAAATTTTGTTGTTAAATCGAAACAACTATGAAGTTCTAATATTATGGTACTGTAAATTCTCTTTTTTACCAAACATTTTCTCTTAATAATTAGTTATTTTGAAATTATTATAACATTTCCCACTTTATGGAAATTATATTATAATAGCTAGTAAAATTTGGTGACCGTCGGATTCTCGTTGATTAGTTAATGGTTAATGTGTAACAGCGATCACAGAATAGACATAGAGGGGCTATTGCCATTTAAGCTGCATATTGGGCAGTGAAGCCACTGGCGGGCATGACAGTTGGGGCGAGAAACGAAAAACCAACGGCGAGCGACTAGAAACTTAGTCTAAATGCTTAATAAATACACCACATTTTAAAACTCTTATACACCTCCAAAAATTTTGAAAGTTTAGAGGAATATAGAGTAATGTTGAAAGATGATGATAGTAACATTTTTATAATTTACAAACAAAGGTATCATATTAAATTAATAGATTGACTTTTTCAATGTCTTTTAAATTGAAGTGACTGTCATTAAAAAGTTGACCTGTAAGGAAGTTTTTTTATTTTTAGGATACATTAATTTCATTAGCGAGAAACTTTTAGATAAAGAGTTAAATTTATTTTTTATTTCAAACTTTTTTCAATTACGTTAACGGTTTGTTCAGGAAGTTAGGTTGAATACTGGCGAATTATAGTATGTTCGCAGCTCGAATCCACGCGCAGCGCCGACACAACACAGCAGCCCGTGGATACGGCGGACGTGCACCTTGTCTTCCATTCATGATTATTAATTATCTTTAGTGCCTTTGAATGTTATTTACTGTTTTTTTAAGAATAATAATATTATTTACTACGTAAAAAAAGACATGAAAATTTATTTTAACTTATTAACAGAACATAAAATAGTCACCCAATAAATAAACAAAGAAAGCTTGACACTGCATATCACTCGTATAATAAAAGTTAACTGTTATATTATTGTATTTGGATAACCTAATAGAACTCCGATCCAATGCAATATTTGAATCCACTGGAAATTTAACGATAGTGGCGCTATCTATTGGGGAAACGGTGTGAAGCACCAATGCTACCAATAATTTCTCTCTAGTGCTACTACGTGATGCAATCATGCACTATTTTCCCGACAACCTTTTTTTCGGCACACAGTCCCCGTATGCATGCATAATCTATTTTATTATTCATGATCTATGATAGCACTAAATTCTCATCTTCTCTAAAATATATTTATAAATATTTAAAACTTTTTTAATCTGACAAATATTTTTTTAAAACTTAGTTTTTAATTTACATTTGGAATGTTCAGATTTAATTGTTGAATTGTTCATTGTATTAATCATCTTCACTTTATAAATTTGAGAAAATTTTAATATTGATAATTTTATTGGTTGAAGGTTTTAAGATTAAAACGTGGCATCAGGATTAAAAATAGTTTATTTTACAATCAAACTGAATATCTAAACAATGTGACATCAATTGTTCTTAACATAACATTAATTTTTTTTAAATATGACAACTACAATGAATTTTCGGTCTTGCCACTGAAACGCCATATAAAGAAAAACACCAATTGTTTATAATCAGTTATCTTCTATTCTATGAAAATAAACATTTAAATAATATTAAAACAAGAACAAAAATTCTAATACGCTCGCCAGTAGGGTGACTCTTGCCGCGCGGCCGCCATGACAGTTGGGGCAAGCGCTTACAGGTGGCTTCCCCGGCCGGCCCAGGTCGCCTCTCTATGTCTATTCTGTGCTCGCAGATATGTACACACTAGTTGATGTTTTGGCTTTATCATCATTTTACTTAAACTATAATGATAAATTAATTCAAATTTAAAAACATCTGTACTCCAAAAATCACATTTCCTTGATTATTAACATGTTTAAAATTTTTATACTTTAGAAAATAGAATTTTCTATACAAATAGAATAGTTTAAATAGTTTTGAAAATCTTTAATTTAAACTAATAATATTATAAGCTGTGCAGTAGAATCCCGATAATCCGTACTTGATAAATCATACCCAGTCGAGATTGTCGAAAATCCTGATTAATCTGAAATAGGAATACAAAGTACATATTACAATTGTTTTTTAAGTAGTGAAATAGTAAATATTGTAAACGTAATCGATTCTTTTATTGTTAAAGCTTGTTTTACGTTAAAATATTTGTTTTTAAATATACTTCAAACAGAAGTCAAAGGTTGAATGGTAACAAAGTAAAATGTGTTTATGCAAGCATTCATTTACATAATAGGCAATGCATATACTTGGTCATAAAAAAATCATTACGTAAGGTACCACACCCTAAAAAGAAAACCATTATAGCACGATTTCTACAGTCAGGAAAAGTATCAGAAAAAGTCAGGGAAAATTTGTTTCACACGATTGAGCTCCCAATAATGGAAAATCTGAGGAGTCTTTCTTTGCTCCAGTTTGATGCAAGACAAACTGTTGAAGCAGTTTTATTTTTCATGAGTATATTTCCAGCAGTATATTAAAAGTCTAAAAATTACTAAAAAAGTAGTCTACTTTTAAAAAGCACTAAAAACCTGCTTTTAAAAAACACAAAATAAGCCTACCCATGTTCTTTTATTTGTAAGATCTCCAACTTTCCAAAGTATAAAATAATATAGAATAGGACCATAAGTCAATTTTAGAAAGAGAGCATTTTTATTTTTGAATTTAACTTAATTTATATTACGAATGTTTTTTAGAAAGAGAGCTTAATAATTAGAAGCATTTTAAAGTAAAGGAAATAAATATAAAAGGGCAGACAATTTTAAAGTACATTTCAGTAGAATAAAAATAAAAGGCAGACAATTTTTTAAATCAATTATTTTAAATTTAAAAGTAGGGTTTAAGAAGATAGACAGTCTATGTACTAACGCCAAGACG
>JAGFPH010002147.1:30423-47372 GCA_018207615.1 Philaenus spumarius
AAAAATAAAACTAAAAGTAGAGTCTTGCAAATCAAATCAAGTTTATAAAAAATATTTCTTTTATTTATTTTTTGTAAACGGAGCAACTTACATATTTAAAGAATATTTTAAGCCTATAAGTCCAAATGGGGTGATTCTAAAATTCTAGATTTAAAACAAATGTTATGATAATCTTTATTTTACATTCAAGTGAGCCTAGTTTATTCTTATAAAATCTAAAACTTGAATTTTATGATTGGGTGAGGTTTCTGATTATAAGAATTGATTTGTAAGTTCAATTAAATGGACTCAGGGATTATAGTTACTGAAAAGTGAACATGTACCGTTTGCTCTCAATATTTAACATTCTACTTCTGAGGAAATTGTTCACATTAATTTTAATATTATTAACACTAAAAATGTAAAAAAATTATCTTTTGTTGTGGTACCTGTATTATTGGGATTCTACTGTAGTTTGTATCCCAGCAGAGCTTGATACGGTAAACTCTTTGTCTAGGGCATGCGCTATCTAACCTATGCAGCCTTACCAAAGGATCTTCTTCTGCTCTGCACAAGTTATTTACAATATTAAAAGGTTATTTTTATTAATAAAAGATTACAATACATTTAAGTGTCTCGGAAAATTCATGTATGTTTTAGTGAGGCTTAATTCATCATCAACTTGTGAAGAGTATAATTGTATCATTTGGCTGTACAGCGTGTTTCAAAAAGAATGTCCCGAATTCAGTATGTTAATTTGTTAACAAAAAAATTAAGGAAATGAAAGTTTTATAACTCAAACGGCTTTAATGAGTTTTAAGTAACCATTGCTGGAAAATATCACTCTGCTTTTTGGCATTCACTGTAACCTCAGTCATTTGCAAGATGGCGTCTGCTCAAGGCGTTTTTCTTTTACCAAGACTGAATCTGGGTTTACAATTCTGCTTACATTTCGACTTAATTTGCTGTTTTTCCGCTACAGTCAACGAACTTGTGTCATTGGCAATTTGAAAAAATAGAAGGTTTGTACAAGGGTAGAAGTCCAGGTTGACCTCAAAAAAGTGTGTGTAGAATTCAAAAGGTGTTTGAGCTCAGTCTGTATAAATCTGTTGCTAGCTCAGAACTTGGAATATTGCGTATAACTGAAAGAGGTGGGTCAGTGTGGCTCTAGTAATGAAGCTATACTTTTTAAAACCTGTGCAAATCTTCTTGTTGTGATAAAAAGAAATGCGTGGAATTCAGCAATGCTCTCTAAGAAGGTTATTTTTTGTTGTTGTTTTTTTGTTTTTGTAATGGTTGATTTTTAACCCTAGAACTGTTCACGCTAACGTTTTTCCAAAGTCAAGCCATTTTGGTGCGTGTGCAAGCATATTTTCAAAAAATCGCCAAATATAGTAATTATAAACCATTCCAAAAGTGTTCCATAGCTTTTTTGTAGAGAAAGGTTCGAAGAATTTATATATGCCAGTAAAAAATGATTGATGTAAAATTTACAAAGTTATTAGCTCAAGAAAAGTAGTAAACAATTTTTAAATTTTTTTCATAAATGTAAAATGTAAAAAAGTTTTGTAATTTAGTTCTAAATAGAACTGTATAAAAATATTTATCAATTTTAAATTTATTATTTTGAAAACACCAGTTTTTATATTCTTACCAACAAAACTAGGCCTAGTTTGAATAGTAATTTAGGAATATATCCCTTGCCCAAATATGAAATATTATTATAAGAAAGTGTAAAAAATAAATCATAGAACTTTTCCAAATATTTGTAAATTTTCATTTTGTAAACTATTTCACATGGTATTACTTGTTCTACAAAACTAGAATAAACCGTCCAAACCTCCCGCAAATAAAGGGAATACAAAATGACCATTGGAACAGCAGAGTGGGAAACAAACATACGTTGCGATCTCATGCGGTTTGAATTCTACGAAAGTCCGTACTTTCCACTGCTGTTTGAATAACATTCAACTAGTCAAATCTAATTTACTTTATACCAAACGAAAGATTGAAGTTTTCCCTACAAAACGATATCAAGATATCAGTAGAAAAACAACCAATTGTAAGCTATATCTCGATTGCAAAATGTGCTGTTTCATTGGTTGAAAACTGTCCAATTGCAAGGGTTTACAGAAACCTTTATATTTTCGAAACTATAAGAGTGACGTCTGATTGGAAGGCAGTTATAGAAAGTTAAAATCTTGATGAATCCAATGATATCATTATATTATTGGTCAAAATATTTCTGTTGAGTGCCATTGAGCTTTAGATAAGTGACAAAGTTGAGTATAATTTCTTTGTGTTTCACGCGCGGCAATAGGTTTACAGAAAACTACAACTTTAAAACGGTGATTACATATGTAAATATACGTTTTAGAAAAAATTTGTAAATACAAAAGTTAAAGTTTAAATCATTTCCTTTCCAACGGTTTTTGTTTTATTGCGATTAGATGGATTTTAGTGGGTGAAATATTCAATACAAAGTATAGTTGTCAATTGAGTAGTGTGACCTAGGCCAAGCGCTTTGACTGCTCAATTGAGCAGTCAAACATCAGTAGTAATAATGATAAAGAAATTTCCCGAAAGTTAGGGCCTTGGCACACAGAATGCGGGCTGGGACCAAGTTCTGCAAACACTGCCTGCAGCCACCTGGACGCCAATCAGTGTTTTGTACTATTACATCATTTGTGTCACGCGCGCGGTCCTTCTTTTTTGAGGAAGACATTGACGGGATAAATCATTGTAATCTATCTTGAAATGCTACAGACCTGGCTTTTCCAACAACATTATGAAGACTCAAACAATTTCTTATTCCAGCAACCCCCACACGTTTCCTCAATAGCCTGCCACAACGCTGAATAAGGTACATGGGACTGACCATGACCAGTTAGATTTTTTTTGGGATGTATTATATTAAGAAATATGATTTTATTTGACTGTCTAGTAACCTTAATGAGCTTAAAAACTGGATGGAGAAGCAGTAGTTTTAATCTATGAAGACCTTACTAAGTGTGTGAGATGTACTTAAGCATCATCTTGATGCTGTCCGCACAGCTGGTCGAGAGCACATTGAGAATTTGTAATAACATTTTAAAAACTTTATGAGTTTATGAATATTTTGTATTGGTTTCTATCAGTGAAAAGATAATATTGTTATACTTTCTGCAATAAATATAGTTGCTTAAAATAGGGACATTCTTTTTGAACCATAAGATATTGCTTTTATTTCAAAGTTATGTGAATTGAGGAATGTTCTGGCAACAAAATAATGTATTTTAAAACTTCAAGACATTTTTGCACGAATAAATAGATTAAAATTTGGTTTTTGGGTAGAAAAGTTTTTTTTCATATAACTTGGAAATAAAAATTTTCACTGATATCATGCATAGGGAATTTAAACTGGAAAATATTTAAATTAAGAAATTATTTATTATAAAAATAGTTTTTGTCGTTTTTATTGCTGGTACATCTAAAAGCCTCAAACGATAGGGATTTTAGAGAAAGTTATTAGCTATACAATTTCATCTACTTAACATGAGTCGACAAATAAAGCGTGCAAATGTTCTAACAACATTGAAATAAAAACTTTAATTTGTTATAAAACTTATCTTTTTTAAATAAAAACACAGCCCATCATTCGTAGATCACATAAGCATATTATAAAATAACATACCTTTGTTTAGTTAATAGTAGCCTACTTTTCGAATTTAGTGGCTACATGTTTCGCTGCCACTGGGAGCATCATCAGGGAAGCTAATAACATAATAAAAAAACTATAGCTTACAAATCACACATATAAACATAAAAGTTATACTGTGCCCACATTTTCTTTTGCTGGAGCGTACTAGAAGACTGTTGCTTCAAATGTGCCTTATCTGATTTGTGGTTTTAAAATTAGTTTCTATTAATGGATTGATCATACTTTTTAAATTTTTGTTCGGAAAATTGCAGTCATTTGTGTATTTTGAGAGTACAAATCAACCCTCGGTGTCGTGTAAAAAACTAAAATTAACACATTTATAAGCTAGGTAGAAAACATAAACCTAGTTGACTGCCTATGTTAGATGTTAAAAAGTACAACTAAACTAAAGAATAAGGAGGAATCCAGAACTAGAATACTAGAACTGAGATGTCAAGAAAACTAAAGACACACATAAAGAATGGTAGATGACCAATATCCAGCGAAACATGTTGCCACTAAATTCCAAAAGTATAGATAAAATCATATAGGATGGCGCGTAGGGCGGGTAGTGCGAGTGAGACAGAGTACCTATCCCACCACACTTCCCCTCCTAAGTTTAGGCGGTACATTGTACAGTCAACCCTAGTTAGTTATGTTGACTTACAGTATTTATTTTATGATATCGAGACATTTTAAATAAAACATGTACTTAGCACGCTTAAAATACAATTTAAATTAAAGGCTATTTTATAACTTATAAAGTGGTTTATTATAAATTTACTATAGATATAAGTAAATAGAAAAATAGTATATGTTTACATTACATTAAATAATTTACTGTCCAACTCTTCAAGTAGTTTCTTATGAATTTAGTACAGATATATAAAAAAAACAAACAATATATTTACATTACATTAAATTATTAACTGTCCCGCTCTTCAATTCAGTTAATTATTAGCCTATAAATTAACTATAGATATAAGAAAAAGAAAAAAACAATATGTTTACATTAGGCTATTACCTGATAATATTGGTTGCTCTTATTTGCAAGCGATTTGTGGACAAACCAAACATCTGTCTGAAAAATGTTTGAAATAAAATATGTAGATCAACTAATTTTCTACAACTTTGCCGCTGGAAGTTTATTTCTACCCTAAAAATAAAAAAAAGTTTACGCTTTCCTACTTTTTCATATAAAAAATCGAAGTATTTTTTATTGTATAAATTACGAACATTTACTAAACTGGAAGATATTTATACTGTTAGTTGCAACATATCACGCAGATTACAAATATATAAAATTTGTCCTATTTAAATAATCCTAGTACTGTGCAGAAGCTTGTAATTGAAAGCGCGTCCAATACTAAAAATTGCTCGGCGGCCCTCTAATCGATGGATTTGACACAGACTGTATTTTCCTTACAAAACGACAAAGACTGGTGTTGGAGGGAGAAGGGCATTACTGCTTCTGCGCAAACCACGCGCCATCCTAAATGGTACTACCTATACTACTATTGACTAAACAAAGATATGTTATTTGATTAATAAATAGTTGTAAGGCTAAACAATGAATATTGAAACAGTAATCGAGGCCACAAACTCTGATTTTTATAGTAACTTGATCTCTATACAGTTATTAGTGTATAAATATCAATGGTCACAACTGAACCGAAATAGCACAGATAATCAAATCATGATAGATGATTCTTTTACACACGATCACACGTTACATTTCAAAGTAATAAGTTAGTGCATTATTACAATACCCAAAAAAATAGTGATTGGTAATTTTTTCTAAATTGTTAGTGTATTAATTTATTATATTTTCTGGTGATTGGTTGGACAGTTTATACTTTATTTGAATAAATTATTTTTCTCTTAAATTTTTAGATATTTCAACTTTGTTGAATCAGAGTATAACACAGTAGAGTTCTGCTATTCCAAAAATCCGCCTATTCCGAACAGAGTTCAGAAACATAAAAACCGATTTTTTAAACATAAAAACAGGAGAAATTAAAAAGACTTTTGTGAAAAAACGAACATTTATTGGTATACAAATAAGTTAAATAGAGACCTACATAGAGCCTAAGCTTGGGATGAAAATGTCTGAAACCAAATTGGAATGAAAGCTGGTTTTGTTTCCTTCACGTTTTCCATGCGTTTTGCGGGAAGGAAGCTACCACAACAAGCTTCCGGTGAAAAGGATACCGGGTGCTTCAGAAAGAAGGAAGGATTAGATGCAACAGCTAGTAGTGTTGTTGCCACCTGCCAGTTGCGTTCATCCGTATTTCTCCGTTTTCATTAACTCAAAGGTGCTGGAGCAGAAAGAACTTGCGATGGGAGTTTTTGTGGACATCGAAGGGGCGTTTAACAATACCTCTGTCAAATCCATGACAGACGCATTAATCAAGCGGGGGGTAGAACACACTATCACCCGCTGGATAAAAGCTTATCTCGAAAATAGAATGGCGATCTCACAATTAAACAGTAGTGAAATTAGAATTGAGGTTGCTCGTGGATGCCCCCAAGGGGGAGTTCTTTCACCTCTCTTATGGTCTATGGTAGTGGATGATCTGCTTGTGGGACTAAATGAGAGAGGAGTTTATACCCAAGGTTATGCGGACGACATATGCATTCTGGGAATAGGCAAATTCCCAGGGACTGTATCTGACATCGTCCAAAGCTCACTCAAATGGTTGGAACGCTGGTGTGAGAGAATGGGTCTAGCTGTAAACCCAGGGAAAACAGATCTCATTCTCTTTACTAGGAAACGTCGGACGGATGGTCTGTACATGCCCAATCTACTGGGACAAAGACTTACATGCTCCGAAACAACAAAGCTGATCTGTAGTGAACACATAAGAAGAAAGGCAGCAAAAGCGTGTAACGCTTTCTGGGCATGCAGGAGAGCGATTGGAACCTCATGGGGGCTTCGGCCCCAGATGATGAACTGGCTCTATGTTACTATAATAAGACCGTCTCTAACTTTTGCCTCTATAGTCTGGTGGCCTGCTACCAGGAAGGAATGGGCAAAAAGAGAACTTAATAAAGTACAGCGGATGGCCTGCCTTGGAATCACGGGGGCCATGAGAACTACCCCCACAGCGGCCATGGAAATCCTGTTGGACCTCCCACCTCTGGACCTCATGGTACAGGGGGAGGCTAGTAAGGCCGCAATGAGATTGAACACAGGAGGGAGTTGGTCAACATATCTTGCAAGAAATGGACACGGTGAGTGTCTGAACAAGATACTGGAGTGGGATCCGATGCTGCAGGTTGGTACGGACTACATGAATCCTAAGTATAATTTCAATAGCAAATTGGAGGCTACTTTTCCGGCTCGGGAAGAGTGGCTACGGAAACAAGTAGATCTTGGAAATTAACAAATCTGGTTCACGGACGGGTCTAAAACAGACAAAGGTACGGGAGCCGGAATGTACATGCATAAAGGACCGTACACCCAGGGAAGATACTCTATGTTGCTGGGACTATACTCTACGGTCTTCCAAACGGAGGTATACACAATACTTGCATGCGTAAAACGAATACTGGAATCAGGAAGCATGAGCACAGATGTTGCGATATGTTTTGATAGTCAGGCGGCTATAAAGGCCATTATAGCTACAAAAACAACATCAAAACTGGTCTGGGAATGCCAATTACTGCTGGATAAGTTGTCAAGCAGTAGGCAAGTAAGACTTGTTTGGGTCCCTGGACATGAAGGAGTGGAAGGGAATGAAATAGCAGATAAACTGGCTAAGAGAGGAGCAGAAACTCCTCCGATGGGCCCAGAACCAATGATAGGAATATCAAGAGGCTATGGGAAAGAGAGTGTAAGAAAAAATGTTCAATTAGGACACTTGTGTAGATGGAGAGAGACGGTAAGAGGTCAGAGACAGGCACACGACTTCATTGAAGGCCTGGATGGACGCCTAAGCAGAACACTGCTGGGTCTTGGCAGGCCGGAAGTGAGGTTGTTGGTCGGTCTACTGACGGGACACAACTCTCTGAGGAGGCACCTCCACCTAATGGGGCTGGAGAACAACCCATTATGTCGAAGGTGTGGAGAGAAGGAGGAAACTTCTTTCCACGTTCTATGCGAATGTGATGCCCTCGCATCAATGAGGCAGAAATATCTGGGACAAGGATACCCTGACACCAGTCATATACGAGAGGAAGGCCCCCACGGACTTCTTCGTTTCGCAAAAAGGGCGGGTTTGATATGAACTGCTGCCTGGACATGGGGCACAGAGGACCTCATGGTTTAGGTGAAGTGGGTCCCGGTGGTGGATCACATAAACCCCCTAAATAATAATAATAAACTCAAAGGAATTTTATTTTTGTTCTTGGTCTTTTTTCAAAACGATGCGGTACTAACGGACAGACTACATTATGACGAAACGTTTTTGGAAGAAAACGCAATCGTAACACAATGGAAGGAAAAAACGGGTGTAAACGTACTAAGGTGAGGTCAAGAGCATTTGCCGCGTTTACATGTGATATGAGTTAAGTTTGAGCATTCACCTCCACCTTGCTTTCCTCCGAGCCGATCAATGCTGTATAGAGCTGACACTAGCACATGTCCCGCACTTAATTTACCCCTTAACAAGTCCATACGTTTATATTATTCATGAAATCCGCCTATTCCGAATTCCCGCAAAACCGAACAGTGTTTGGTCAAAATTAGTTTGGAATAGCGGGACTCTACTTCATATGCAAATTTTTGTTCTTAACATTCATGTTTGCAAGTTACAGTATTTCATAAAACTTATTTAGCAAGTTATTTCAAAAACTTTTCTTGTTTGACATGTTATCTCTATTTTTACCCTATTTATAAATGCATCATTAAATTTAACACTATTCTTATGTGGAATAGATCCAATATGGTGGAGGTGCTACAGAGCTTGGATTTAAAATTCTAATCTGTAAGAGAAACAAAACATTGTTTAGGTTTTGTGTAAACAGCTTAAAACTGTAAATATAGAAGGGAGCGGCGGAGCTATTTCAGTCATGTTTTTTGTTTGTGGTTTTACTAATAAATAAATAGACCTAATTATCGCCATAATTACATTGGAATCCTTACTCCAACTCCCACTCCGCATACAACGTATTCTAACTCTTATGCAGTGTATTCATTGAATGAAAATAATAACAAAAAAATGATACATACATGGAAACGCTTCTATTCCATATAACCAATTGTTTTATATATAACTATAAATAACTTTTATATTGTAAGTAGATAATATATTGAGTTCAAATTTAGTACTAAGGTCGTTTTTAAGTAATAATAGTTTTGTAATAAAACAAGAAAAACTGTATTAATGAACAAAACATTTATATGAAATTAAAATATGATCACTATTTTATTTTGTACACTAACTTGTTAAGTCGAGGCACCAGCATTTCGATACCCATCATCAAAGAACTCTACCGCCTGTCCATTTTTCCAATCAGTAACCAGTAACCGTTTCTTTCAACACATCACCATTCTCAAATCGCTATCCACCAAGAAATTCCTTAACCCTCCAAGTGGCATGGTTAAAGCTAAAATTGAAAAGCCTCTTTTTAGCGTTTTGCAAGCATATTTTTAAAAAATCGCCAAAAATAGTAAATGAACCCCAATCCAAAAGTGTTCCATAGCTTTTTTGTAGAAGAAACTTCAAAGAATTCAAATATGCCACTAACAATTAGTTTCTTTTGAAATTGTAAAAGTTATTAGCTTAGAAAGCAAAAAATGTTTAGTAACGGAAGGGAAAAATACAACTTTATGCCTACATAAAAAATAGTAAAACATTTTTGTAATTTTTTTCAAAATACACAAAAGTTTTATAATTTAGTTCTAAATAGAAATATGTAAAAATATATTTAAATTTCACAATTGTTTAGTTCAAAATAACACTTTGAACGTTTTTACTACATAACCTGCAAATCAGACTAAGTTCAAAGTGACTAGGCCTAAACATTTTTTACTTCAAACAATGTTTTTTATTATACCAAAAATTCGAGAATGAAATGTAGAATCGAATAGCATTCTACCCAGTTTCAAATAACTTTACATTTTGTAATGAAAAATCAAAATATCAAAGCGGCAATTTAACCTAAAACCTTATTTCTAGGCTATGTTATTTCTTCACTTACCGTTTTATTAGAACACTGTTATAAGCCTAATTTCACTCAAACACAATCTACACTTATTTATTTATAACTAAAACACAATATAACACTATTTTATAAACTATAAACACTTTCAATTCACTAAAATATCAAGACGAATAAAACTTACAGTGAACGCTTTGAGATCAGAGTGTAAAATGGATGTTAGGTTATAGACCGTTTCATTTACATCATGTCTGTGCCAACTAAATTTGACCTAAATTATTTGAACTGAACATAGAATAAACGTTGGAATTTTCTCTTTAAAACGGTATATTGCACATCTTAGGAATAAATCGATTTCTGATAGTAAAAATCGATTTAAAAAATGCTTCCTTATTGGCGCAATCTTAGACCAATAACAAGCCTTTATTCTAAATTCTAGATTTCATAACCTAATGTAGTCACAGATGATTTAAAAATACCACTTGAAAGATAAAAGTCTAATGAATCCAATGCTGTGATGATCTTTGTGACAATTGACAACTGTGAGGAGTTGCAGACCGTTGAAAATTATGAAGTTTTACGTTCTTAACATCGCAATGTCGCACGGAAAACCGCTGTTTGACATTCTACAATTTTGAAACGATGATTACGTATGTAAATATACGTTTTACGAAAAAGTTTTAAATACAAAAATTTAAGTTTAATTCATTTTCTTTCCAACGGTGCCGGTTTTATTACGATTGGATAATTCTAAGTGAATTAATTAATCGAAAATGCAAATGTATGCAAATTCTCGCTAATTGTCGAAATAGCTGCATCTTGCGCCTGAGAGAACGTTACTTTGTGCAGTCTGCCACTGGGAGGGTTAAGTTTAGGAAAAAGATGGAAGCCTGAGAGTGCTAAATCACGTCTGCAGTGTGGATGGTCCAGTAATTCCCATTGAAACTTACCCAGTTGCAACATTGTCCTTGCCACAACGTAAGGCAAGAGAGAGTAGTCTCCGTTAGTAGTCTAAGGTTTCACCATTCACCACTCAGCATTTATTATCCTACCTCTTGACAGGAAGTTTATCAAAAAAACGCATTTCCAGCCCTCGAAAACTTGGGCCACAGTTTTCTGTGTTGATGGTTGTTGTTTGAATTTTTATAGTTTTGTCAGAGAATTTGAATGGTGCCACTCACTGGATTAGTCTGTCAGTCTCTGGAGTATAGTAAGCAATCCAAGCTTCATCACCAATCACAATGTGAGTCAAGAACTCATCGCCATCCTTGTCATAACTCTCCAAAAATTACAAAGAAGGCCAATAGCTTTGTCATGACCAATCAACCAACACAAACAGAAAGTTGAAACATACTGGCAGAGTAGTGGGTGGCTGAGGTTGAATCAGAGTTACCTTACACACTGCGGAATCGGTTCTTACTTTAAAAAACGATCCTCTTGTGTGCATTTATTATTATGTAACTTTTTACTTTCTCCCCCTATACCATAGTATATGGAGAAAGTATTGTATTCGTCAAAATTTTCGAGTTTGAGTTTTTGGTGGAAATATCCGTTTTGGGTCCCCCTGAACCTAAAAAAGTGGTTTTCGGAGTGATGTCTGTGTGTGTGTCTGTATGTGTGTCTGTGTGTCTGTGTGTCTGTGTGGATGTTATCAGACCTAGAGCCTAAACCAGTCGTTCGATTTTGATGAAATTTGGTATGGAGGTACTAATCCACGGTATCTCCAGGCGTTTTTTTCATTTTTGTGAATTTTTTATTTTTAAGGGTAATTTTTCCATAAAAACCCATAAAATAACGGAAAAATTGACTTTTCTCAAAAACGGCTCTAACGATTTTGATTAAAATTTTACAGTTTATTAGGGACCTAAAGTACTATAAACTGTAAAATTTTAATCAAAATCGTTCGAGCCATTTTTGAGAAAAGTTGATTTTTCCATTATTTTATGGATTTTTATGGGAAAATGACTGTTAAAAATAAAAGAATCACAATAAATTGGTAATAGTATTTTTTTATTAAGTTTCTATAATGAGGGAGAAAGTATGTGTCAGTTTCCTGATACCGTTTATTACAAAGTGTACAAAAAAAAAAATGTATTTTTGATAGTTTTACAATGACAACCATTAACATTAAATAAGATCAAAACATTTACAAAAAGACAAAATATTTGCATTTTTGACGACAGACACTATGGTTTTAACAATTTTCTGTAGCTCATAAAAACACCCACAACATTGGCAAACAAAAACAATTAATTGCCTGGTAGTTGTCTACAACAGCCAAGTTTAGGCTACGACCAAAAATAGTATAGAATTCTGATAAATTTCAAAAATTAATAATAAAATAAATTTAAGAAATTCACAGCCAAAACAGGTCTTAAAAAATATATAAAATATGTTTTTTATGACCTACTCTTAAAGAATCAAACAAAATATATTTTGTTATTTTTATTTGAGAATTTCCAAAAGCGGGTTTGAAATTTTTTCAGTAATTTTCTTAACCGGTGGAGTATTGAATTGGATCATTTTTATTTAATTACCCTAAAAAATAGGGACTTTATATATATGTCAAAAATTTACAGAATTTTTGATATAAAAAAACTTAAATTCCTATAATCATTAACAATCACTTAAAGACAGTTCCCACTCTCCCATTTTGGGTCAGTAATGTGTTGTTTTCAGCAATCAACTAGTTATTCTTAGCCGTATATTATATTTACAGATTATTTCTGTTAATCAATTAAAAGAGTTCTTATATTTGTCATTATACTTAAATGTCTATCCTTTTGTTACAACTGTATTGTAAGATGGATAATTAATTATACGAGGGCTATCCAGAAAGTAGATTACGTTTTGGAATTAAAAATAAACAAAGTATTGAAAATTATTTTTATTATATACAGATGAAAGCCACACTTAAATACTACTTTTCTACATAGTCACCATTCAAATTAAGGCAATTATCGTAGCGATGGACGAGCTTGGAAATTCCTTCGTCGTAGAATTCGGTCGCCTGCGCCTTCAACCACTTGGTTACCTCTTCTTGCAGCTGTGCGTCGTCATCAAAACGCTGCATAGCCAGCCCCTTCTTCATTGCTGGGAGTAAGTGGAAGTCGCTCGGTGCCAGATCGGGACTGTACGGCGGATGAGGAAACAACTCCCACTTAAAGGATCCAAGAACTTGGCGAGTGGCATTTGCCGTGTGGGTCCGGGCGTTGTCGTGAATCAGCAAGATCTTTGAGCTCAACTTTCCCCTGCGCTTGTTTTGTATTGCTCTTCTGAGGTTTTGCAGAGTTTGGCAATACCTTTGAGAGTTTATTGTAGTGCCTCTTTCCAGGAAGTCCACAAAAATTACACCTTTCCTGTCCCAAAAAACAGTCGCCATCACCTTCCTTGCCGACGTCGTTTGGATGCATTTCTCGGGTTTTTCTTGGGAATTTGTGTGGCCCCACTGCATTGACTGCAATTTCGTCTCGCAGTTCACATGTTTAACCCATTTTTCGTCACCAGTAACGATGCGGTCGAGTAATGAGTCGCCATCTTTATCGTAAGTGTCCAAAAACGTTAGCGCTGCAGTCATTCGCTGATTTTTGTGGATCTCAGTCAAGATTTTTTGGTATCCATCTTGCACAAAACTTGTGGTAACCAAGCTTTTCGGTGATGATTTCGTGCAAGAAACTTCGTGAAATTTGTGGAAACTCATAGAGAGTTCCGTTATTGTGAATCTTCGGTTTTCACGGACTTCGGCATTGACTTTTTCGACAAGTTCGGGAGTCACTATGCTGGGTCTTCCACTTCGCTCTTCGTCGTGAACATTAGTTCGGCCATTTTTAAACTTTATGACCCACTGACGCACTCCACCTTCAGTGATAATATTGTCCCCATACACTTCACAAAACTGCCGATAGATTTCTATCGGTTTACAGTTTTTTGCAGTCAGAAACCTTATTACTGCACGCACCTCACAGTTCGCGGCATTTTCAATTAAGGCAGACATTTCAAACTGTCACAGTAACTCGACGGAGTACAGCACGAACCTCTCACTAGCACGGCTAGATGCCGACTGAGCGGCGTAACGCACTGACACCAAGATGGCCGCGCTAGCCCCGCCCCTTGCGGGCACAGACGAAAACGTAATCTACTTTCTGGATAGCCCTCGTATATGGTTCGTTTCTGTAGTTTTCAGCTAAGCCTAACTCTGAATAATGTATTCTGTAGCCAAGCATGGATATTCCAGTAATCTTCCGTATAAAATACTGTGGTTAGACTAAACTAGATCTTAAAGAAAAAAGTGTTTAATCCTTTGTCGAGGGAAGTTGTATGGCTGAGAGAACAAAGGTGTCAGCCAAGACTGCTAGAGTTTGGAACCTCGTAGGTTCGAACTTGGCCACTGCCTATTGATTTACCTGCGATATACACTGATTCCCAGTCTTAAACAAGTCTTGCATAAAGTAAAGTCTTTAAAAAAAGATCCTTTACCTACTCAATGCAAATCTTCTAAATGTGCATGCATTTTTTGTGAATTATTTCCGTTCAAATCCGGTGAATTGTTTGTGTGTTTTAGTGTGTATTATTTTTCTTGTAACACTTTTAAGTTATGTGCTTCTACTAACATAATTGAATAACACAAAGCCTTAGCGGTATTTATTTTAGTCTGTTTAATATAGAATTATTTTACATTTAAAGCCCTTAGAATTAAAGGGTTATGATGTTGCTATCCAATGTTGGCCCATCCTTGCCATGGCATCAGAATTGTATATACTGGGTTGTATCGCAAAAGGCTAGTTTGCAAGATAGTTCATATAAAATATTATGCAATGCTGAGTAAGGTACTCGGATTACATGCTTGTCGTACATGCCTATGGTTTAAGTACATGGCTTCTTGTTTTAAGTTATAACTTTAGAAACCTCAGGATAAATCTTTTGATTGGTATTTTTAAAGGTGTGTAAATCCAAAAACAGGTCTGCCTTTGGAAATAGCAAAATAATTTCATTGTATTGTCCCCTGGATTGAAAACATATACAAGTATAATGAAGGTAAAAGATTAGCTGTAATTTGTGTATTCAATACTATTTTAACATCGTGACGACCACATTTTCGGGTTACCCCCATCTTCTGATCACTTAAATATTAAGAGTAAAATTTGATTTATGTGACTGGAAGATGGAATAACTCAAAACTGCAGTTGTCACAAAGGCAGAAAAGGGTCCCTACAATCAGGTGAAGGTCTGGGAAATTGAAAATAGTCAGAGAAAATCGTTAGATATCATTGAGCCCCTCGATGATGCAAAAACTGACGAGCCTTTCTTTACTTCTCAGTTTTTTTTATGATGACATCAACAGTATGTAAAAGTCTAAAAAGTACCGTACTTTAAAAAATACCTCCCATGTTCCTTTTTTTTTAAAGAATATTAAATTTTGAGCTTTTCTTAAGATACCAAATAAGATGTTTTAAAATTTGAGATTTTTAAATAAAATAATATTTATAATAATCTTTATGTTATATTCAAGTGAATCTAGTTAGTTTCAACCTGGTAAAATCTAAAACGTGAATTTTAAGATTGAGTGAAGGTGATAATTGTAGGGATTGTGGTGTAAAGTTCAGTTACAAGAACCCAGGGAATTTAAACACGGAAAAGTGAACATGACTGTAAATTTTCTGAGGAAATTGTTCATATCATCAACAATAAACAAAATTACACCTAGCAAACTATGCTTTTAAATAAATCTATTTGCTCTGGGGTAACATACTAAAATACATCAGCTATCTTCGGTGGATGATGATGTAAGCAGTTGGGCTGTAGAGGTTGAGGCAGAATTGTTTGCAATAGAAACTATGTTACTAAAATGTAATGTGCCTCGAGTTGCACAGGGAAGTTGAAAAAAATCAGGAAAATGAATTACCAAAATTCTGTAGGATCCCAGTGGAAGAACATAATTGAGTAGTCAGATTACTTTCCAATTTTTATGGCAAAATACTTTGTATATATTTTATAGAATTCAGTTTGTAATATTTAACTCAACCTGTAAGAAAAACATTTTCTGTGTTGCCAAAAAAGTCCATTTTGTTTATTTTATCTCATACTTCTAAACGCTTTGCAGAACCTAACTTAAAGGATCTGGAAAATTCTGCTCAAATTTTCAATGCTCTGTCCGATATTCCTGGTGACATCGAAGACGTTGATCAGCTGTTAGAGGTAAATAATAAATAGTCTCTTACATGAAAATAAATTGATATTATAATGTTGTGTAAAACTCTCTATTTATAATAATGAATTTATTTATAATATCCAGGCCACTAATTGAATAGAATAAAGTAGCCTTATGATTACATTTAAGTGCGCCGTGTGACATCTTTTAAAAAATTATGTGTTTTGGAACTTTTAACCAATTTTCAGATATTAATCACTCGTCTGAGGTTGTAAGTAGATTAAAACTACACAAAACACTGCATTTATGGACAGTATTAGCTGTACACCAGCAGGCTACACGACGTCAATTGTCAGGCAGTCATCTCGCGCAATTAGAACCTTTTTTTCCTGTGGGTTCTTGGACTCTTATCGCCGTGTTATACATGGTTTTAGAGTCAAAATTGAATTGGTCATTCAGAAATTGATGTTTGCGTCATTTGCATCTTTTGATTTGAACGTCTTATAAATCTCGTACTCCTCAACAGTGTTCATTTACTGAGAGTAAATATTTAGTAAATTTTAATTATCTCAAAGTTACTTTCAATGCCCGTTTAACTGTGGTTCTCGTCTATTACATGGCATGAAAAATGTGATTTGTTACCTGACATTGTTTTTTTCAGTAAGATTTCTTTAAATCACACTTAACGGTCTCCAAGTTTGGACTATTTATACCTTTTCACAATCGTAAAGACATAATGATTTGTAAAACCGATAATTTCTTAATTTTTAAAGGAACATATAAATAGAAACATAAGTCCTGGCAGTCTCGTACAACAAGAGTATTGCATGTAAGTGGATGAGTACACAAAGATTATCAATAATAGAGAGAATCATTGCAGCTTGCACCTGTTACAAACTTTAACTGGAATAATGTTTTTTTTAAATAAATGTAATTTTTAGTATTTTTATGGGATGGGTTAAGAAAAAAGTTAATTTTACTCACCTTGGGAAGGGTTTAAAAAAATAATTTTACTCTCCATGGGAAGGTTTAAAAAAA